>APFE031441287.1:38465-52141 GCA_000404065.3 Pinus taeda
CAGATTCTCAAAATCTCTCCTCAGCAACTGTAGTTTTGCTGTCTTCACTTTCTCCATGCTTTGATAGGCTGTCTTGAGGGTTTTCCATGCTTCTTTGGATGTCTTAGCTGCTGTTATCCTTGGAAACACACTCTGGTCCACTGCTTGATACAAAAATACAAGGGCTTTTGAGTCCTTCTTCCTATTGCTCTTTAATAGATCTTTCTCTGCTGGAGTTAATCTATTAAACTCATTTTCATCTGCTGGTTCTTCAAAACCATCTTGAACTAATTCCCATAAATCTGGACAGGAAAACAGGGCTCTCATGGTTATTGCCCAATAGTCATAGTTTTTCCCATTAAATTGTGGGAGCTGGGTGTTAAACATACCCATACCAGTGCTTGTGCTGGCCATTCCTTGCATCCTTAGTTATGCTTCAATTTCTTGACTGTGTATTTTAAAACACTGACTGTTTCTTCAGCTTCTTTGTCACCTTCAAAGAGCCTAAGCCTGCTCTGATACCACTGTTGGGGATTTTTCTGGCAAAATCCCAAAAACACAAAACTCAAGCACACAGAGGCAATGCTATGTTTCTTTTACTCTAGGATCTTTTTGTGCACAGGGAAGCTTTTAAAAAAATTAGTGAGAACAGAGTATTGCACCACCATAAAAGATCTCTATTCATTAAAACAAATTCACTGATACATATTCATCCTCTTTCACTCAGAGGGATTCACCAAAACATTTCAACAAAATTACTCTGTCTCCTTTGAAATTTTACACCACTGTGTGTAAAAATTTCATTTACATTCACTGCTGTGTGAAAACAATGATTACAAGGATTTACTGTTGTAAAAGAAAAAAAATGATCAACACACTGCTGTGTGAAAAACTACAAATTCACCAAAACTTACTGTTCAATTCATGGTTTTTTTAATACAAGTTTCCCCCTGGTTTTCTTCATTCACCTCTTCGCCTTCGCTCCTGCACTGCTGTGCGTTCTATTGCTTCATTTCCCACTTACCAAATTGACCAACAAAAATATGTTTTTACTTGTTCAGTCAAAACAAACTTACGCCCGTGAATAATTAAAAAGCAATAAAATTAAAACTATATGACATTGCCCATGCCATTATTAATTCACGCCCATACATACCGTAAAAAAAAAAATTAAAAATCCACCTACGCATATGACAATTCTTTAATGAAGGTATGGTCAAAATAAAACTTGATTTTACTCCACTTCAAGCTTTTAATGTTGGTCGTATGCAGCTTGGAGCAATCCACGACGGAGAACGCTGGAGCTTGATGGAGCAAATCGGACGAAGGAGGAGACATCGTACGAGCACTTTTGACCGACATTTACCTTCCGAGAAGTTGTCAGAGGGTGATGTCACGCCTCATCTACGCGTCAACCCTTGAACCTTCTCGGAACGCCTATGTACGGAAACCACTTTACGCGTTTCGAGAAACTTACCAGGGGTTTATGGTTTTACTTTGGTGGTTTTGGGCGCATTAAATGCTGGTCCGTTCAAGTGATGCGCGGTTGAAATTACAAATTCAACACTGTATGCTTTCAATCTTAAATTTTATTGTATTGGGATTGGTACAAAGGCTAAGGAGTACGGCAGGCGGTTCTGGTTTTGGAATTAAAGGCTCTACAATAACAGGGGTCACGTTCATAGGGGTCACGTTCATATGGATGTAGGTTTGGAATTTCAAATTTAATTTATTTTTCCTTATACAGAAAATTGGGACAGTTATTGTTTTTTATAATTTGGTAAGGAATTGTTTTTAGTGTGATTTTTTAAAGTTTTTTGGGTGAGTTTTTCAGAAATATTTTTTTTTAAATATGGCAAGAATTTATTGAAATCAATATTTTGATGGGTAATTCTTGCCCACTCTAAATACCTTAGGGATTCTTCAAGATATTGAATCCATATATAATAAAAAACACATTAAATAACACAAATCAAGATCTCACTTAAATTTTTTTTACTAAATCTTCATATTAAAAAATCCAAAAAATCACACTAAAAACCATTCCATTTAATAATCATTATTATTTTTCATAATTTTACTGCTTATATAATTTTTTAATAATAACTAATGATGCGATCGAAAGTAATCTTCCGAAACCCCTATTGGTTTAATCTGATGGCATTGAAAATGTCACTGCGTCAAAGTCATATCAGAAAGAAGCCATGACAATTTAATATACCATGTGAGCATGCTAATTTTCATAGAAGGGATTGTTTTATGTTTCATCACATGTAGGGCTTTCACAAGAAAACCATACCATGTCAGCATGCTAATTTTCAGAGAAGGGATTGTTTTAAGTTTCATCACATGTAGGGCTTTCACAAGAAAACCTTTCTTATTAGCATTGAGTTTTTTTATTTGATTTTTCAAGTCATTAATGTTTACAAAAATATATTTCTTATTAGTATTGAGTTTTTTAATTTGATTTTTTTAATCGTTAATGTTTATAAAAATATATTTCTTATTAGTATTGAGTTTTTTTATTTGATTTTTTTAATCGTTATAATGTTTACAAAAATATATTTCTTATTAGTATTGAGTTTTTTAATTTGATTTTTTTAATCGTTAATGTTTATAAAAATATATTAATGAGTGTAGTTATATAAATTAATTGATATTATTTTATAATTAAATACTAGAATATTTATTTGCTTTAAATTGTTAAAATTTAAAAATTTAGAAAATTAACTTAACTTAAATTTTATTTAAATATATTATTTTATTATCAATAATAATAATCATAATAAAATTATAACTTAAATATATATATTTAAAAAATATGTAACAAGATTTTTAATCATGGAGATTCACTCCACTTTTTCATGGATATTCTTAATTTGTAAATAGGATTTATTAAAATACCATGGGTCAATACCATGGCTTGTCAATATCTCAAGCCAAAAATACCATATCATATTGTTCATATAACATTTTTTTAATTAATAAATCTAATTAAGAGCGCAAAAAATGCATAACTACTTTGGAAATAAATCTAAGCCTTTGATTTGTGTCTATTACTAACAATATTCTAGATTATTCTATGGAGGAATGAAATTAAACTTGTGGAAGACCTATTCCAAAATAGACATGTCTATTGACATAATTGTGTTTATTAATATCTTCAAATAACATTATTTCCTTTTTTTTTGTTTAAAATTATGTAAATTTACAACATATATACGCAAAAGGAAATAAATCAACAGTAAAGAATTGTCCCTAAAAAAATGTAGTAAAATTTGGAACAACAACTTCCTTTGGTATATGTTCCTAATATAATAGTAACAAGCTCAAATAGTTCAATAGTGGGCTTTGCGACCCTGCACATGATCGAACCCGAGGGTCTACACACCCCTCTTGAAACCCCATCCCAGATCCTGGATTCCTCTGAGTGCCCAGCCTGAGTATGCTTAGTAGCATGGCATCCTCGAGGGAGGGGCTCCTTGCCCCTCCAACCAATCAACAACTCAAATTACGATTGCAACCTAGAATCCAAATCCAAGCAAAAATAATGACACAACCTCACTTGATTTTGCAAACCATGCTAGTAAAGATTCAACTCCGTCCTCCACTTAGAATAACACCAATCCTTGTATAGCCAAATCAAAATTTTGAGGCTTCATATCCCCCCTGCGAGACTAAATGACAACGTATAGTTTATGAAGGACCATGCCCTAATCTACAAGTTTATAGGGCTCTAACCGATGAAAAAGTTCTTCTCAACTAGATCATGCAGTGTTGGAAACCCAAAGCTCACTATGAAGTCAAACTCGGCTCTGAGGGTTCTTCACGATAACCTTCTCTAGACACAAAGACCTTAAGGCGATGATAGATGGTGGGTCGTACTTCCTCAATGTAGTGGGGTTGTATATGACAAAATGGGTAGAGCACTTCAATCCAAACAAGGAATATTTATCTTGGACCCCTGTTTGGACTTGCCTATACTCCTTGCCTTATGAATATAGGGACCTAAAAAACCTACAAACTATTTATAATAAGCTAGGGCATTTTCTATGCCTCTTAAAGCAAATCAAGGATTGATTCTACACTTCTTATGAGAGAATCTACGTCTATATGAGCATATCAGGCTCGCTCCCTGAACCCATCTCCCTAGAATTAGAAGAAAGAAATTGGATCCGAACATTAGACTACAAGAATATATTGTTTAGGTGTTAGAAATTCCATCAACTCAAACATCTATTCCGTGCATGCCACCTCAATGAGCCCAAGAAGGGTACAAAAAATGTAGATGCAATGGATGAAGAAGGATTCACAAAAATCTCTTCCAGAAAGTGCCACAACAAAATAACTTCAACCTATGTCGCCTCCAAAAGATAGGCAACTTTTCATAGCTTTGAAGCACTAAGTGACTTGGTAGAAGATCATAGCAATTCAGAGCAAGGGAACATCAAGGCTAGCCCCCCATATGAACATAACAAACAACCCATGGAATAGCATTGTCTAGGAAAAGTTGAATCCACCCCTAGTACTACCACAACACAACAAGATACTCCTCCCTCAAAGGATACCCACATGATAGAGGAGGACAAATTTGCTAACAAGGAGGGGTTAGATCTTATGGCCTTAGAATATGCATGTAGGAACAATAAAATGGACACTATTCCCCCTAAGCAAATCAATCTCCCGGCTACAACACTATAAAAGGAAAAAGCATCACAACATCTGGGAATCCAAACCATTATCGCTTAAGATGGAAAGAAAAGTGGTAAGGAATTCAAGAAAAGAGGTAAAAAATCAACCCTTCACTGCATAGACACATTAGGAAGGAAGTTGGTCGACTCAAGAAAGTACAAACAGATCTGAGAGGTTTATGCTACTAAAGGAAACATCTCTTCGTGAAGGTAATTTCCTGGAACATAAGGGCTTTGAAAATCCCATTCAAACAACATGTTATTTGCTAGAAGAACTAACTGGATCTTCCAATAATCTTGCTTATCCAAGAAACCAAATGTGCTACACCATTTTTTGAATTCATGATGTCTAGATTACATAAAAGATCTAGAACCATAACTAATGATGTTGAGGGAGCTTTGGGAGGCTTAAGGATTTCCTAGGATCTGACTCGGATCAACATAGAAAGGTTGTTTTAGGAAACTTTTCTCCTCGTTATTTCCTTCGATCTACTAGGAACATACCTACATGGCCATCTCTCTAATGTGTATGGGTCTGAAACCTTAGCTTAGAAATTGGAAATTTGTAGGAATCTCTATTCCCTCCAATTATAGGTGGATTCCTGAAAATGGATAATAGGGGGAGACTTCGATATGATCACTTCTTTGAGTGAAAAAAAAGAAGGAAGAAAACACCTCAAGCATGAATCAAAATAGTTGTGGAATTTCATCGAGGAAGCATACATGGTTTACATGCGAACCATCAATAGATTTTTCACCTAGAACAATCGAAGAGGTGGATTGACGCAAATCTTCTCTTGGCTGGACCACTTCCTGGAATCAAACCATCTACTCACTTGTTGAAATGAACTATCTGTAGATACTATTCACTCTGTGGGCTCGTATCATTGTCCCATCTTCCTCTGGGAGAATCCTTGGAAAACCCCTCAAATGCCCATTCAAATTCGAGAAATTTTAACTCACATATCCAAATATCATTAGTAAGCTTCAAGAGTGGTGGCAAAGCATGCACCACATAGGTAGATAAAAAAAGAACATCTTCTAGAAAAAGATAGAATAGTTCAAAATTCACCTCAAACAATGGAATAAGGAGGAATTTGAAACCATCTTTGAAGAAAAATTGGCTATGGAAAAGGAAATGACCTCTCTCTAATAAGAAATCATCATCAATGGTCAATCAGAGGAGATCCTTAAGGAATTTGCACAAAATAAAACCAAGTTCATAGAAGCTCCAAGGGATAGCTTAGTTGGTTGAACCTTTGTTGCCAAGTATTTTTCCTATTGGGAAGTCATGAGGTCAAATTGCCTCGATGCCCTTGAGATTAGACTCGATATCTTAAACTGCCTTTCATAGATCTGTGTGAATTAATGTCCATGAACATAACGGCCACTCAGCAACCGCCCACAGTTGCATTAAAAACAAGAAAAAAAACAAAGTTCATAGACTTATCATCATTAACCCACGGTCACAAAATTAACAACATTTCCTTTCTATCTTGAATTTCCCCTCCCAGAATTTTTCATATTCCTAATCTTTTTATAGGCCCGAGAGTCTAATCTCATAATATAAAACTAAATTCAGAACTGTAATTGTTTCTTACAAAAATTATATAATATTGTTTGTTCGGCCTATTGGCCATATCATAACTGGAAAAAGAAAAATCATAAAAAGGACCGACCAGTAATCCTCGCAAAACTGAAAAGAATGATTAACATCAGCTCCATCAAGACCAATATCACCAAATAAAAATCCTATTAACCAATAAAAAACGAAATTAAAAACTTATAATAAAAATAAATCATCATCTGCTACAAAATCTCGATTATGTAGCCATCATCCCAAACTTAGTAAATGTAAAATAAAACTTAAACATAACGAGCTGAAAGTTTAAACAAACATATTCCAAATTAAGGATGATTCACGTGTGGAGAAATAGTAACCTTCAGGAGTCAAATGTTTAATTATTATTTAAGTATCTTTGAATTGCATTTTAACTTCAATTTCAACAAGGTTATCTTTGTTTTGAATTTCTCTCAACCAATTTTGGGCTCCAAGTTGTTCATTCTCTTCCAACAACTGATTAATATGAGCATTCAAATGTGGCAAAATGAATGGGAATTGTTGATGCCAGTATAGGTCCAACAACACGGAGTCAAAATTAGAAGGACTTTGAGGAATCTTCTTAGAGTTTCTATTGACATCGGTTGCAATTTTACCATGATCAGCACAATCTTCTTCTTGAGGTTTAGTCTTCTTTGGTGAAGGCTCTAGTGAAACTCCCAAATCGACAAACAGTTCCTTTACAAGATCATTCTTGTGTTAATTTCACTGATTCCCATAAATTATTATTTCCATTTCTTTAGCCTTGACTTTAGACTCTAGCTGACTAGTTAGTTTTTTTCTACAAATTTGGACCAAGAACTACGAGGTGAGGGTTTGGACACTAGTTTTTCCTCGAGTTTTCAGCTTCAATTCTTCAATGTCAAATTCAACATTTTTAACCATGCTTCGAGTAACACGGGTTGGTGTAGCCTCGGGGTTCACTACCTTGTTACCATCAGAGTCATTTCCTGGGCCTCCATGTAACGACCCTTGAGAATTATCCTTGTCAGACAATATGGGCTCGACAACTAAAGAAATAGGTGAAACTTTCAATGAAGAACCTTTTGGTTTAGGAGCATGTGGTTTCTGAAATGAATTCCAGTCATCCCCACACTTAACTAAGTGGTTTTTGACCAGAATGAATATAAAGTCATGGCCAAACAAAGACCTGTTGGGGTTTTTCCACTGAGCCCAGTAAGCTTTACCCATCTTGGCTAAGCTTTTATACAAAAAATATGGGAGGTTTAACTCATGGCCGAGGAATACCATTAGAAGATGTATATGGTAAATGAAAACGAGACCGTAATGACCCTCGCATGTAATATATTGATGGAGGAAATGAAAAATATATTTTCATTTGGTCTTTTCAATGGAAATAGGAAAACTTTAATATCACAAGTGCAGTGTTTGTTGACGAGAAACTTCTTACATGGAATATCTCAAACTAGACAACTTTTAGGCCACTTTTCTCCTTTTTCAACCATAGAAGTTTCCTTCACGATGGTCCCAACGTCTATAGGGATATCTAAGTCTCTGACTGCCACTTTCTTGCCATTGAAACTGGCCGCAAAGGCTCAAACCACTCCTTCATTATAGCCTTGAAACAATTGCAGGAACTTCCACCACCTGACTCTTTGAAACATTGGTAAATATTCATCATAGGTTTCAATGAGATCGAACCTGATGGGTTCAGTCCAAAATACTGGTGGGATGGCATAATTCCTGATAAATTCAACAAGGGTTCAACTCAGAAGGGTATACAAAGACAGTGGAAATTTTAAAGCCCTGACAGTTTGCAGAACAATCAAGTAGAGGCCCAGTAGAGAAATGAAACACATAGGAGGAAAATAGAAACCCTAAGTTGAAATTTAGCAGGTTGGAGAGGTCAGGATTACCATGCAATAATGGTGTCAACCATCTATGTACTGTGACTTGAAAAATGGGATTGAGGTAACAACATGGGACAGTAAAAAATGGAAAATACCATAATCAGAAATCCAAATGTGTCCCACCAAGTCAGGAGAATTTACAACATGTTATTCAAATAAATCTCCCTGAATATAATTTCATTTTAAACATATCATTTCACAGTACTGTGGATCTCAAAGTTTCAATATAAAACTTGATGCCACAAAGAAATCAAAGTGTTATCAATGATTACAATGGAAATTGAACCAAGGTTACAGTTTGGTGTACCGATTGAAAGGTTTAATGTTAAGAAATAATATGATATGGTGATAAGGTTTGAAACATATAACATTTTCCAGAACCATATCATTCCCCCTCCTCTCTCTTTATATATATATATATATATAACTTTGGAAACCATTGATACAATTATATTTATGAATTGCCTCTTTATCACAAGGTTATGATATTGTTGTATTACAAGATAGAGAGCCAAAGAAAATTCACAAAATCTATTGGAATGTAACATACAATATTAACATGAAGTAATAAAATGAAAACACATATACTCAACTAGATTGAGGATTTCCATAAGTTATTAGCTATGTATTGTTAAAACCTATAACCACATAAATAACCTAGAGGCATTGGTTACATACTTGCTACAGAATCAAAATCAATGACAGAAGACCAAAAAATCGATACAAGCGTCAAATTTTGATTAAAATCACATGTCAATCACACAAAGGAAAGTTTTAATAAAGTCAAGATTTGAATCCATAGTCTGAAATTATAATATGATTATAAAAATCAAAGAAAATGACCATAAAAAGAGAAGGGCCCATATCATTTTGAAAATGAGAGGGGAGTTGGTTGGGCTGCCAACATTGCTTTGATTATTCACGGAATGATAGTAAGGAATATGGTTGTGTGTGTGTGTGTGTGTGTGTGTGTGCATATTAAAGGAAATTGGTATTGCCTTGATTAAAATCACAGAGTGATGTAGTGATTGTTTGGCTTATTCTCAAGTTTTCACGTTGTTGGACTTGTGCATTTGTGAGTACATTCTACTAACGGTAAGCACTTGAGTTCTTGTGCTCAACTTAAAGATATATTCTTGTGACTGTGAGTGTGTTTTGGGCATAACCAATTTCTCATGGGGAGCTTGGTAAAAATCCTTAAACATTTGAAGAAACCCGTAAATTTATTTTAGTTGATAAGGTGAAAAATGCCTATATTTGAAGTTTGGACTTAGGTTAGTTTGGGAAGGTCCAAAAGTCCTAGCATTCATGAGGAATGACGAGAGTCATATCATTGGGGGTCTAGATTTTGGATGGGCTAGACCTAGCTTAACATGGGTGATGAGTGGACCAGATAAAATATATTTGGCGTGGGGCCCTTCAAGGTTAATTCTATGATGAGTTCGGGATCAGACTCTGTCACATGTCAGATTGAAGAGAATTCTAGGTTGGGACCCTTGTAGCGAAAGATGGGGGAGATTGGATTTAAATCGAAGGTCTGTAAGTCTAGGATGTTTATGGTGAGCATGAAGGAGAGAAGTTGGAAGGTTCAAATTTGGGTTAGGTCTAGAGGTGCGTGTTAATAGGAGCTAGTTCGGGGGCTCAGGGGCCTAGAAATTTTCGTTAGACATGTTCATGGATAAGCCAGACCTTCGAAGAGCTAAATATAACCTGATATTTGTGCATTTCACATTGTAGGTTAGAATCATGGGTTCGTAAGGTTAGGAGGTGTGACAAGTGCTACGTGGACATAGCCATGCTCACATGGAATCCCAAGGTAACTTCGAATCCACCTTAGTGGGGTGGGGATTAGCACCTGGGTGACATGTGGTAGGTCCTTTCTTACATGGTAGAGAGTAAATGACTAACTTTAATTAAGCATATCTTTTGATCTAGGAATTAGATAGAAATAAATTTTGCATCGTCAGGAAGCTCTTGATAAGCTCAATGTGATGGTGTTACCCAAAGCTATTTCCACTAACTTTAAGAAGGAAGGAATTTTGTAACTGCATTTCCATAGTGAGACCATGTGTAGAAATTTTGAATAATTTAACACATATTCAACAGAGATTATCCTGATCATGTACTATTGCGGAAAACATACACAATACATAAGCTCCTCTACGTTGATCATCAATATAGCAGCATCAATAACAATAAAACATCAAGAGCATTCACACATTAACACAGTATGTATCCCGGGGAAAGCATCTCGCTAAAAACCCCAACTATCTGTATATTAATGATTGAGTCATGTAACATTACACAGCCTAATACTTCTCACAAGTATCTCCACCTCTGTTACACACAATACAGCTCAGATCTGAATCAATCACTAGCTCAAATCTCCTTCACTGCTTGCCTGCCTCCGCTGCTCAATACCTGCTCAAGAACTGATGATAATTCCAAGGCAACCACGTATTTACTTGGCAAAAATCACGTGAGCACAAGCTACAATGTGGGCAAATACGTGGGCAAACTCATTGGCATACTCAATCCCTTGATTGTGCAAGATCTGATGCACAACTATAGTCACAACTGATAGCAATCTGATTCTCTAACACCTTTCCCTGCTGAACTGAACATGCACTGACATGCAACTGAGTTAACTGATGTATTCATTAGTTGTATTATGAGTTAATAACTTGTGAATTAATTAATAACTAATTCACCCAACTCATCTCTAGTCTATTTGCCAGTTAGACAAAATACAACCAGTTTAACAAAGCTAAACTGAACACAACTCCATCAACTGCACCTCCAGTCCACTAAACTCAACTCACTTGAGTTCTAACTGAAGTCCTGCATGCAAATATTAGTCATCCCATAGTAACCACGTATTTCCTTCTGGGATCTGCATGTACCACATCCGTAGCTCATCCTGAAGTGCTCCAAGAGAATAAGACAAAGTTTATAGTCTAAATATTATTATGAGCTAATAATATTTGACTGTTCTATATTTAGACTGAGCAGTCACTCCGCTGTGGTTTCACTCCGCTGTGGTCTAAAAATAGAAGTCCATCTATTTTTTCCAACTTGATCAATCATCCATAAACAACAACCTGCAATCCATAGACATGATCCATATGTCTAAAAATAGACATAGTCTAAAAATAGACTTGCGCCAAAAATAGCCTGCGGGCCCACTTAGTGAAGGCAATTCTTTTCACTAAGCTCCATCATCTTGTTGCAATCTCAACAATATCAATTTATGATTCATTAACCATCAGAATTGTAATGAACATAGGTACTTAACCATTTTTTTTTTTAAATGACATTTTTCTTGTAATTTGTGACAGAATGAGCCATACCTTCGAACTATGTCATTAGAATTTAGTCCTATATGTAGTAGTGATAATCCAAGGCCTAATAATTGTACAACCATCCAAGTTAAGTTGTATCACCTTGGGAAGGCCTTTTGAAAAATCCAAGTTCAATGCAAATTCTAATACAAGACAAGTTATACTAATTGTCCATATTACTAAAAATGAATCGACCCAATTTATCTCCTATAGCCTTGAAAATACCTTCATCCCAACAAGGGGAATATATGGAAATTTGATCCACACTGGTGGAGAAGAAATTTCCATAATGGGATTGAAGTCCAAAGGCTAGTGGGTGAGAAATGTTCCTTTAGAGCACACGAAATAAGGTCAAAATCTATAGATACGATCCTTATCCTCCTCATTTTCAAAAAGAAAAACATAATAACCATTTCCAAAATAGAAAATACCAACGACCTTATGATTTACCCAATTAACAATGGTGCATTCTAATACATAATTGTAGCTAGGCCAAAGGCCTATGAACCCCAAATCAAGAGAGGGAATTGACTTTGCCCTTTTAAAAAATATGCTTGGGAGACCCGTTAAACAAAAAAGTATCTCAACCACTCAAAAACTAGAGAAACACCACCAGATCATAGTCTGAGAACAGGAAAAACAACCCCAATGAGCTACAAACACATGGAATAAGAAAATAACATCCAAGCTAATAGAAAACCAAGCCAACTGAAAACCAAAACACCCTGATTCAATGGAAAAAACTCTAGATCTATCGTGAAGACTGTAAAAACCTACACTCATCCATAAATGAAACTCGAGATTTACAAAAAAATGATCAACATGTGGGGGAGGAACAACGACTGTTAGAAAACCCTAACCTCTCGCTCCTATGATATCTTCAATTTTCTTAAAATTTAACTTAACAAATATATAATTATTTAAGAATAATTCTTTTAAATATTTCAAATATATAATTAAATTATTTATAATATAGGGGAAATATTATTATTATTATAAATAATTGTAAAATCAAAAGAGATCCCATTTTCTATCTTATTTTTACAATGTCATGTACAAAACTTCTTTATAATAAATTATGTTGCATTTCCTTATAGCTAATTATGAAATTTTTATGGGTGATAATTGAGTAGACTTCTATTTCTATTAAACTTCTTTATATAGTCTTATTAGTCCCTACCGCCCGTGGCATGGGAATATAATAATCGATTTTAGATTTTAACATTAGTTAGTGTTCATTCCAAGATAAAGTTTTTTATCCATCTTCATAAAATACAGTTGTTCGATGAATCACAATGATGCAATGATTTGATAGACCAATCAAATAGTTTGATGATGTTATTTGGCCTCTTCCTGAGGCAAAGAGGCTAGATAGGCTATCTTGTTCATATAATTTTTGGAGTCGATAAGTTTTTGGAATTTGTATTTTCGAAACCAAAACTAATGCTAGCATTAGTCAACAAGCATTAAATGTCATTTCCATCATATTTGGTTTGCATTATGGTTTGTACAACATCGTTTATCGTCAGTACACATGGCACACTTGTCTTTCTTCAGTACACATGGCACACCACATGGTTGTGTGCATGAACTGGTGTGGTGATGTCTACAACTGGGCTTAACTGGTGTGGTGGTGTCTACTTAATTGGTGTGGTGGTGACCACTTTCTACATGTCCGTCGGCAAAAGGCTCTGTCTTCTATGCCTGCCACAACTTCCACAACTTCCACAACTTGAAATCTAGGTGCCATGCTCTGCATTAACAACATTAACAAGATTTGAAGGACAATTTATTGGAATAGCAAGAAAACTTAATGGAGAAACTAGACAACTTGTTCCAGGAGGAACGCGACGAACCAAAAACTCAAAAAATCAACTTATAGGAGGAACTAAAGGAACCAAAAAATCGGCCATGTGGATGTGAACCTGCAGATAGTTCTTTAAGCATGGGTGAGGTAGTTCTTTAAGCATGGCAGAGGTAGGATAGAATTTAGGTTCTTTCTCTTCCAACCCTACAAAATTTCTATTTCCATTCCGAAATCCGCAAGCAAGGAGAGTAGCTGTTGCAGGCGTAGCTATGCCTTCAACGGAAATGCAAGGTACGAAGGCCCCAAATCTTGAACAAAAAGTGCTTATTGGTAAATCCTATAAAATCATGGAAATGATAAATAAAT
>APFE031441289.1:0-14429 GCA_000404065.3 Pinus taeda
TTCATCAGAGTCTAAGTAGTGAATGTATTTTACAAGCTCCATAAACCTTATCTCGTACTCTTCCACCGTTTTATTTCCCTGAATTAATGTATGAAAGGCTTTGGCTTGCTGTTGTTGAAAGTATGGAGGTAAATACTTTGTGCATAACCTTTCCTCAAATAGTTCCCAAGGGGCATTATCTGATGTAAGGTGTAGTTGCTTTTCCAGATTTCCCCACCAAATCAAGGCACTTTCCTTTAGTTGAAACACGGCAATTTTTGTTTTTGCCAAAGAAGAATATTCTCTTAACCTAAAGCATTGGTTCATTCCTTCCAACCATGCTTCAGCACATTCACCTGCCCGACCTCCTGAGAATTCTAGGAGTCTGATTTTTTGAATCTCCCTCGAAATGTCTTCTTTCGATCTTCTGGGCTCAAAATTCTTTGTTTCTGCTGAACTAGTAGCCAAATGTTGAGATTCCTCTTTGGTTTTAGCCTTAGTGGATTCTTTTAATGTCTCCAATAAGGCTTCCAAGGAGTTCATTATCACAGTCAACTCTGGCGTTGGGACGATTGATGTTCATAATGGTCTTGGTGGTGACGATGGTGATGGTGGTGGCGATGGGGACGATGATGGCAACGGTGGCGGCATTAATGGTGGTGATGCTGCCCGATCACGTCGTCGTCGCTCATACGTCCTTACCATTGTAATGGTTCCTGAACACATAATAAAATTTTATCAAAATTTTGAGGTAGACAACCGAATTTAACACATAATTTTCTTTTGCGACTTCACATTCATAAACGAGTATAGTTTTGCTATTTTTACCCACTAGGCGGATCTTATTGGTACCGAGGTCAAGGAGGGTCATCTCGCGACCTCCTTGTCCTAATGCAGGGTATTCTATCCTGATATGAATAATGTTGAGGTGAATGCTCATTAGCTCCTAAGGTAGATCATCTAAAATTTATTACTAAATAACACCCACACAAAAAGAAAAGTTAAATGTCTCGCTACAAAGTACGTCAGTAACATACCCGCCATACCTCAATCTAGCTATTACGTTTAAGGGAGGTCATACATATTTATATTCTAAATATATTACTTGGATATGGATTAAGTCTATAAAAGAAGGGTTGTTTTGGTTCCATATTAGTTTGACTTTTAGCCGTAAAATCTACCATAGACATGTCATGATTAACATCTAGAAGGGATACAGTTCATCAGTATATCATAAAAGTAGATTGGGTTTAAACGGAGGAATAAATTAGGATAAAAGGTGATTATGATTTCTAGAACCAGTTCTGTTTAAAACGGCTCCGTCAAAGGATATAATTAGTACCATTTTGTTCTCTAAAAGGATGCTTTGGAAAGTGGTCTTTATAAATTGCACATAATACTTTGATAGTTGATGCAAAATGCAAATTGACTGCAATAAGATTCATAGAAAATTTGTGCTATCATAAGTTCAGATTTCATAATATTGGGCAGAAAACTTTTAGCTATCACCTCAAGACAACCTTCTTGGGGCCTCTATTAAGAGCTTCCTCAATGTTATATTTTAGAGTTTAGTCAACCTAGAGAAGGAGGTTCCCGTGTCTGATTGTATATTTCCTTTTCTAGCCCCTGTTCATTAACGTGGTGGTCAGCTCACTTGATATTTTTTCTAACACACTAATCTACTACCCATTTCATATTTTTTTTTGTAAAAATACTTCTTATATTCATATAAATATAGATTTGCATGAAGAAAAGAAAACAAAAAGCGGAAGGGTATCTAGTATCTACAATGATATTTATATTCTCTTCCTTAGAGTGACAAGAATAGAAATGACATCAGAACAGGCACTAGGCTCTTCCAATTTGGCATCCTTGATCAACATAAACCCTTTTGCCAAGAGCTGCATGTAGTACGTACCTCCTCTTGCCACATATGACAAAACACAAACAAAGTGCTAACCTTGTTTTCAGAAACATATTTGCACTGAAGTTTCCAGAGAACAAAGGACCCAAACAGTGCCAAATACATCTGAGGGAGGAGAGGACTAAGGACCCAAAGTCATTCTCTTCACTTAATTTAGATTGTCTGTTATTTACATTGATATTATTTGGTTCTACTTGACTGAAACAAAGTGCTAACCTTGTTTTCAGAAACATATTTGCACTGAAGTTTCCAGAGAACAAAGGACCCAAACAGTGCCAAATACATCTGAGGGAGGAGAGGACTAAGGACCCAAAGTCATTCTCTTCACTTAATTTACATTCTCTGTTATTTACATTGATATTATTTGGTTCTACTTGACTGCACCTTATGTGATTATCTGGAAATGTTGATTTAATAAAATAATAATAATAATCAAATTTTAAGGTCACAGCTAAGCCAGACACAGAATTGGTGTATGAGACCCCCTTGTTTGTGGGACAAGGGACCCACCCCTGCACAGCGATTTGACTATGTAGGTATATATGTGGTGACTCATTTGAAATTTGTATATTGAACACAATAGACCATTGACGAAGCGAAAGATCCTGATAATGAATAAATAAGATAAATTTTGACAGATTAAATGAAAGGCTTCAATATCAATGTCTGTGTGTGTATGTCATAGGAGTGATGTATCTTGCTGCACATATGAGTTTTCTGATTTGTCTTATGTGATTAATGGATGTAAAATGCAGATAAGGAAGGCAGGAAGACCTTGGGTAAAAGACTGAAGCTGGAAATAGATTTAACGATTTAAAATGAAGAGTAAAAGCTTTGATATCACTTGTAGTAGGTTTGAAGGAAAGAAGAATTAAACAGTTCCTATCCTGATGGTGAATTTTAGTTTTTGAGTGACTATTTACTATATATATATGTTCAACTTATTTTAGTATATATTTAGAGACAAAGTAACATGAATCTTCCCCCACCCACACAGTGTAGAGCAGCTCGCTTGGTGAGATCATTATTTTATTCTCTTTATCTTGCTGAGTATTAACACCACTCTCTCATTATTTTGGTAGATGTTACAAAAACACCATAATTTCCTTCTGCCAGAATTGTGAATCCTAGTATGACTCATAATATCAAGCAAACTGTAGACTACTTAGATGCAAGGTACTAGGTAACAGTTATGTTAGTCCTCTCTAAAACAATGCCAAACGTCTTCATTCTTTCTATAAAACTGTATTTTCTATGTGAAATCTTCATTGATGCCTTTTACTCAAATATGCATATTTAAAAATAAGGTTGTTGGGGATGGTTAATTGATATTCGACTCCAACTCCTAGACTGCATTAACATATGCTATTCATAATGGTTGGACTGTATTAAAAAAAAAAGCCTAGAAGATAATAATAATAATAAAAAACTGTAAGTGAGTTGATGATAGTTGTCGTCCCTCAATACACTACATCTTCTTTTGGACTAGGGGCATGTTTTGACTCTATGGGATTGTATTAGTGATGACATGGATTGAGATTTTGAATTATATTTTAGCTTACCAGACCAAATCCGCATTGTTCCTTCTACAGAAATTATAATGATAATCTAATTTAACAGGCAACTTTGCTAATTAAGAATACCATAAGGGGAACATGAAATTTTATTGCAGCAACAAAATCTGCTTGCGAGTGGAATTTGAAGAAGACCTAACGTATTGAACAGAAACCTTGGGTGTCAGTTCTAGAAGCTCATTTTTCTAATATACATGGGTAGCTTTTGATTCATAAAGGATATTTGATTTAAACTCTAGAAGATATATGTAGCATTTACTAGTATATGCGAACCTAGATAATTGTTTTGCTGCTTTTCTTAAAATAGTGATTTTGATTGCTGATTTATCCCTTGAACAGATAGTTGAATGTTTCATGTCATTCTTAGAATGTCCCTGACCATGCCGACGGTGCTACAACTATATTTCTGTCGCGTGTTTGATCCACACTCACCGCATTGTAGGTCACACCCGCATACATTATTTCATCCGCTGCCGGTGCCGCTGTCGTGAATGCTGATTAGGTGGGCTACGGCTTATCGGTGCCCGGTTTTTGAGCAGTTTGAGTGTCGTGCCCGTCCTGGTCATGCGGTGATCTGAATTCTGCCGTTTCATTAATAGACCCAACCGCAGCTTCATACCCGCATATGGTTGCAACGATGGTAACCTCGTATGATGAATTCATCGAAAGACCGACTGAATTACTGTTAAACGGAATATAGCCGACGCTGGATATGATCTAGAACAAAATGCTTGAATTTCCCTCAATTCATAGCCATGCAAACGATTCGAAAACCTGGTCTTTGGATAGTTTGCCACGTATTAAAGTAACCCAGTCTGCGTCTTTGAGTCTTCAGCGAAATTTGTTGTCCATTGAGGTGAGTTAAGATGGAGTTGGAACAGGGCATTTGACAAGCATACCATGCTGACAAGGATGGTGGTGCTGGCCAAGGCACAGTGAATGTGGGTGGGTAAATAGGAATGGGCATAAGCTTCATCCAACCACACAAATGTTTTGCAGCTCCACCGCTTAGAACAACTGGTTCCGGGGATAATGTTGGATTTTAAACCAAATATACCTGTGTTCTTCAAAATAGGTGATTGGTTTAGAATATTTATTCACCACGACTTTGGAATGATGAGGCTATGCAACAGAATAAATGTAGACACACAGCAACGATTGACAGAAAAGCAGGGAAATTACAGAGGTTTGAAAACTATAAGGGCCTATGAGGTCCCGAGGGTTTGAACGACAGTGCTCTGATACCATGTATAACGACCATAAATTGAAATAGGGTAGTAACCAGACAGGAATACGGTAACCAAACTGAAATATGGTAATAACCTGAACTAAAATACAGTAACCGTAGGGATTTTGAACACCTACCTGAACTGTTGCTTGCTCCGGGGTAGTTTGACGCCGCGGTTACTCTGATCCAATTACCGGGAAACCAATTCCTCCCAGCCAATCCAGTAAGCTTCAGAAGCTTATTGCCCCCGTGCCCAGAACCTCATACCGAGTAAAGCTCTTCCAATGGTCAATCTGGTCAATCTTCTTCAATCTTATTCCTTTGGTCTGTACTCCTGATTTCCTGTTCTGGTGTTCACCTGCCCTCCGCTCTCGATTTTTTTACACCCTTGTTCTCAGCCCCATCTCCGCGGTTTTATAGCCAGGGCTAAGCGGTGGCCGCCCTGGACACCTACGACTCCACCGCTTACTCCTGCAGTGACAACTTCCTCCAGCCGTGAGTCATCCTCCCGGCCAGGTGATTAAGGAAGCATTTAGATTTATAAATTCAAATTTTTACTTTATAACTTTCACCCTTTATAACTTTATAATGTTGACTACTTTACCATAACTTCATTTATGTTTATTCTCTTTTTAATATAAACTTTAGAATTTTAGGTTAAGTAATATTTGATATTAATACTTGATTTTTGTTCTATTTTATAAATATCATTTTATTTATTTATTATTATATATATTATTTATATTATTATTATTATCTATATATAATATATATATATAATAATAATATTATATATATATTATTATACAGGAGCATAAATATATGTGTTTAAGGATGGGTCGTTACAGAACACCCCTTTCAGTACTTTGAAACTTGCATGCCTCAATGGCAAGTTTCTCACTTCTGGCGACAGGTTTACATCAAAGGCCTTCGACCGAAAGATTTTGCGTGGTGTTCGACGCCAAGTCCCATTTTCACACCACGTGAATTGTACTGTCGTACCTTGAGGATCATCATCATTATTGGTGATTCCTCTCACGCCTGTTAACAGCTTACATCATTGGCTAGTAATCAGGCGATGTCTTTCCATGTTCGACTCCAGAACATCTTTTCACATGGATCGACTTGTACTTCGGGCAAAGATTGGATGAGTTTTGAAGACCCCGGATCTAGTTTCATCCATCCGGGCTGCGATATATTCAGGAAAATAAAGACACAAATGTACATCATTGCTGCACAGATAATCATCCAAATCAAAGGATGATGGCTCTACTAGAATCATCAGTTTGCCACACAGACGGTTGTTTGTCCTATGTACATGAGAATGAATTTATAAAGTTGAGCATGGGGATGCCCGCCTCAGCTAGATCATGAAAATATTATGAAGATAATGTATTGTATTGTATCTTATTACAGGTCACCTTCCAGTTTGAAAAAACCTTGGATCCTCATGATAAAGCATTTCACCTGACATCAAAAAGATTTACGACCTCATGCTTTAGGGGGCAACTGTTATAGATATATTTGGGCACTGCAACCCCAATCACATATGTCCATAAACCAAGGGCTTTTAAGTCCCTAAAAGTGTTGTTTCATACCCTAAAGGAACAAGGTCAGTTGATTACATTATCTCCTAGAAGTTCTCCATGAAAAACTGTTCAGAACTGGTCAAAGCCGGACCATACAGACTGCTCAGTGCTAAGGGTGCGATGCATCTCACCTGCCACATGCAAAAAGTGTGATGCATACTAAAAAGCCCTTTTGTGGGGTGCGATGAGCGAGAGCAGACGAATGGCAAAAGCAGTTGAATAGGTGGAAACCCAGAGAATCTTGTAGAAGCTGCCCATTTGACACTTGCCTCTCTGAATTCGCCAAGGGATGAGTAAGAGATCATGAATCTCCAAGTGGAACCAAGAACTATCAGAGAGAGGACACTAATCAAAATCCCAGAAGCTGACTCACCCACCTGCAAACATCTATATATGGATCCCTCATCCTAGAGATCTAGAGGCTAGAACCTTGTATTTTGTAAGGAAGTGTTTTGGTTTCTTTGTGGAACATCATAGTGTTGGGTGATCTAAGATTTTCATGAGGTGAAGAAGGGCTTTCATGCTGGGAGGATGGCACTGGGTCAGATCAATGGGTTGTAATCCTCTCTTCTACTCTTTCTATCAATAAAGCTATTTGAGTTTTCCTCCATATTCTTGTATGTCTAAGTTCATATATGCATTTGTGTGGTCAATATATATCTGATCCTATATTGTTTATGATTGTAGATCCTTATGCTTTGATGGTATTATGCTGCTTTGAATCTACAGGTGTTCTTTGAAGCGGGACAAGCGAGGAAGGAGTGGCAAAGATCTGTCAAAGGGGAGAGGAAACAAGCAAGGAGCCAAGCAAAAGACTGAGGTTGGTACTCTCTGCTTCTCTCTCGTCTACTTCTCATAAAGGAAACATAAGTAACTTTAGTTTGTTTGTTTCTAAGATAGCTACCCGTCTTAGTGGGACTAGCAGCTCTGAATGGACACTAGGTTTCCCGATAACACCAGGACTAAAAAACTGAACCAAATAAGCAAGAGAAAACAAAAACAGAGATGAACAACTTAAGCCAAGAAGTAAGACGTGGCAACACTAGTTGAGATGTTAAATGAAAGAGGTGAGAATTGACAACTTCATAGCATGAATAGTGAAGGAAAGAAGAAAAGGTTAAAAATCCCAGTGTTGAACTGGAAAATACAATAGACAAGGGGAAGCAAGCATTGGACCAATGGTTGAAAATGTGATCCCATAGCTACAGTCTATACGATGTGACAACCAATACCAAAGTCCCTAACAGGAAATGGAGAGGAATGGTGATTGGTCCCAATATGGAGAAAATATCTCACGTCGGGCCCTACCTGAGAAGAAGACCTAGATAGACCCAATAAAGGTGACGTAGCCCAGGAAAGAGGCAAGCAAAGGAAATAGAGAGAAAGAGGGTTTAGAAGAAAGGGTTCATTAGTAAAAGTATGAATAACGGTGCTATTAATTTTTTGAGAAACCCTCAACATATAAGGCTTGGGTTTCTCTCACAATGGTCCCTCCCAAAAATAGAGCATCACTCAACTTGGTAGAGCATATTAATTATCGAAACTTCTGAGGCTAGTATAATGCACAAGCCACTATAGAAAGGTTAGTACTAGAAGGAAAGGATTTCATTCAACATTCAATGGGTAAGGAAAAGAGAAGAATAGTATGGGAAAGAAAGCATCATGCAACATTCTTATCTCCTATGGTGATATGCGAGCTTCAGGAGGTGGATCTACTAGGACTAATGATTTATGGGTGCACTTGTTGAGTAGCCCAATAAAAGTGATCCCTTGTTGTACCTTTCGCCTCAATTTCCCATTATCTCAATGCTCTCTTTGTTCCCTAAATCAACCATATCCATATGTATGCACACCTATTTGGCCATGACCATCATTCTTCATTGAAGTCTCACAGTTTGCGATACATTTGGGCTCCCTAATGCAGTGAAAAGATCTCTTGTGACCTCTAAGTCAAGCGTAATCAACTCCAAGTCAAGGCACTGCTAACACCCCCTTTAATGTCCCATTTGCATCGATGAGGTATCTTCAAAACGAGTCAACTTCTACTTTTGGTGCAACCATGAGGTTAAAAGAGGTATCATGGCAAATGTGTTGAGTAAGCAATATGTCAAAGCAAGTCAAGGACACATCATGGACCAAGGACAACTCATGTTCAGGAATGTTCAAGCCTTAAACCACACAAAACGCGGGCAAATGGACCTAGACAAGGAATGTTGTCCACCATTTCTACCCATTAGATCATGTAAAGGTCAATTTGGAGGAATGTTGAGGAAAATCATAAGGCCATATAGGTCTCCAAGCAATCCAAGGTACATTTCAATTCAAAATCAGGCAAGGAGCTTAAAAGCATGGTTTGAATCATCTTTGCACCAAGGAAAGCAAGGTCATCCACATTATACTAGCCGTTGGAAAGGCCAACGTCTTCATTCAAACAACATTGTGCAAACAAAGTTAATTTTTCAAGCAATATCAAGCAATTTCTTGATGGAACGTTGTACCCTTAGATCAATTACGACCTCCTTTTGTCAAATAAAACCTCGAATTAGTGGGATGTCTCACCTATTTTGAGATTTAAGTAATGTAATGAAATACATTGGGGTTTGAATTAATCGTGAAGCATATTGTGGATGAAAAGTCGCTTGTTTTGTCAAGGAAAAAGGAGGAAATATGTTGAGATCCTAATCTATAAACAGAGAAATCTCCCTCCTATGTATATCGTTGTGAATTGTTGAGATCATTTTTCCATCATGTGAAACATTTTCATGAAATCTTTGGTGTTCATAATGAATTATCTTTCTTGATTGATTTCTCATATTTCTTAAGGCGATTTGTGAATAACTAAAGAATACTATAAAAACTAACTAAATGAATCTTTGTCACCTTCTTAGGGATGTCTAGGGTTTTACACACACATCTCTCTTGTTGGTGTAAGATACAGTTTATTTATTCTTGTTGGGCCATGCCCTAGTGCTCCTCACCAAGAGCTTCAGTTTACTTTGCATCATAATAGAGCTATTTGTTGAAGAATTTTCCCTAAGTATAATCCTTTCTCGTAGACCTTGGTTTCAAAACTTGTTCTTGATTAAGCGCGAGCTCATTTAACTTTTGGGATTCCATCTCCGACCATAATCCACAAGCATTGATCAACCAATTCAACATGGCACTCTCCTTATTCCACCAAACAACCATCTCTTTTTACAAAATTATGCAATTTTCCTTAATTTTTATTATTCAAAAAGGCCTTAGAATAGAAAAATATATACATAAAATAACATATAGAAAAATATAACCATCAAAAGTAAAAAGTAGACCAATGAATTTCTTCAATTTTATGTTTATACAAGATTTGACCAATTACATTTTTATTCTAGACTCGTTTCTATGAAAACATGCCACATCGTTTAAACCTTACTTGTTGAATATACTCTAGGTGATCCACATAAGGAATGCGAAATATCAAAAATATAAATGAAGTTTGTTAAGTCCCTATAATACTTGTGATTCCCCCATTACTATTGTCGTTGTATCCCTTATTGTTATTGTTGTGCCCCTATTGTCCCCATATTGTTACTATTGTGACCCATAAAATCCCACTATTGTTATTTTTGTGCCTTTATATTATTATTGTTAGGTCAGCTTTGATTATATTGTGACCCCTTAGACTCCTATATATAGAAAGGAGGTTTTGTCATTTGAATCATCTAAGAATTGTTCATTTGTGTAATGTAAAGGAGCTTTCCCCCTCGAAGAGACTTATTTTTAAGGCATTGATTTATCTTTTCTATCTTTTTGTGAGTTGGTTTCATAATATTTGGTATCAAAGCTTTCGATTCTAGGGTTTCGCTGCTCCAAACAGGTCATCGTGGCATTTTCACTATAACGTTTTCGCTACAAAGTTTTATAAGCTAAAAAAAAAATCTCATTTGAGACGGAATCGGTCTGAACCTCGGACCCAAATTTCAGATCTTGGCTCGCTATATTTTCGGAGATATAATCTGAAGAAGTTAGGGTTTTTGCAGACCCCCGAATTACATTCCAAACAAGTGACCTCGGCAAAATCATCATAACTTACCATCAGACTGAATTTTCATAAGAAGTTACAGAAAGAGGACAAATTGTAGCTTTTTGGGTATAATTTTCAAAACCTAAGGTTGAAACAGTGACCCACGGCACGTCGAACAAGTTCGCTCTACTAAACCAGTCCATACTCAGGTCATTGTGGGAGATTTGGCATAACTCTTCATTGGAGAATCCAATCTTGATCAGACTTGAGGGGTTAGAAAGATTAATCAGAGGGTTACTGCAGGAAGAAATTTCAAACCTTCGAGATCCAAAATTACATAGATACATCAAATTCAATAACGAGCTCCCACAAAGTGAAAAAAGAGGTGTGCAGTTTTTTTAAATTTCTGCATAAGCTTGGTTTGAAAAATTAGTTTGAAGGAATTCAAAGGGCAGAGTGAAGCATTATTATCGATAAGTGATGCCCTGAAGAAAGAAAATGGAAACACCTAGTAAGCAACCTCGAAGCTCTACCATGACTCATGAAGAAGAGGAAGAAATGCAACATGATATATCAAAATTACAAGACCAAATGCAACAAATTTCACTCGCACAAAAAGTAACAGAAGCTAAGATGGATGGTTTAAAGAAAGGCGTATAAGATAAGATGAATGACGTGGAAGCTAAGATGGACGGCATGGAAGCTAAGATGGATGATTTAAAGAAAGGCATGGAGGATTTGAAGACAGATTTGACAAATTTTCTACAAGAAATGCTCATTAATGGTGAAAGGATAGTAAAGGAAACTCACGATGAGAACAAAATAAATGTTAATCATGATTTCATAGACTCTAACGTTGGATCGAAGAACCACCATGTTCCAAAGATCGATATGAGGAATTTTGATGGCAAGGATCCCAGAACATGGATACTACAGATGGAGCAATTTTTCGATCTCCATAATGTGCAAAACACACTAAAGGTACGCATTGCAACTTTATATTTGGAACCAAATTAGATTGTATGGTATCGATGGCTTTGCTCTCGTAAACAAATTGTCACTTGGGCTATTTTTACGAATGAAATCATAGCACATTATGAAGATACAAAAAGCAACACTGTTTTTAGCCAATTGATAAATCTCAAACAAAAGGGTTCAATGATGGAGCACATTGAGGACTTCCAAAAATTGAATATAAGGGTAAAAGATATTCTAGAGGACCATAGGATTGATGTGTTCATAGGGACTTAAACTTTAAAAGATAACATCCAACATGAGGTTCACCTTTGGGAACCAGATTCATTGGAGAAGACATTCAAATTGGCAAGAAAAATGGAAATAAAAATTATGGCAACAAGGAAGCCTACCACTCACAATCATAAAGATGGAAGTGTTGTTGCCCCTAGCCATCCACAACCTACAAGCTTGACACCACAACAATTGGAAGAAAAAAGAGCAAAAGGGCTTTGTTACAGTTGCGATAGCAAATACACTAAAGGTCATAAGTGTGCCGAGAAAAAATTATTTTACATAGATTGTGAAAAGGAGAAAGAAAAGGAACAAGAAACGTCAAAAGAAGAGGATATACACCAGGAACAAACCCTAGAAAAAGAAGAAATGAATCCGACCATATCTTGTAATGCATTGGATGGAATTATCACTCCTCAAACTATCAAGATAGAAGGGCATATCAAGAAAAAAAGGTAATAGTATTTATTGATTCGGAAAGTACCCATAATTTTATTCATTGTAAGATAGCCAAGGAATTGAATTGCTTCCTATATCCAGCACCAGAGTGTCAAGTGATGGTTGGAAGTGGAGGAACCCTAAATTGCTCAGGAAAGTGCCATAATATCAAGCTATCCATGGGAGAATATGTATTGAATAGCCCAATGCTTTCCATTCCAATGGGTGGTGATGATGTTGTACTAGGATTCCAATGGCTACAATCCTTGGGTACAATAGCTTTTAATTTTCAAGAACTTTTCATGAAATTCTCTTCAGAAGGAAAGGAAGTTGAATTAACGAGTATTGCAGGGAAACCGGGAAAGTTAATCAACTCTAACAGAATGACAAAGCTTCTAAAGAAATAACAACGAGGCATAATTACACAATTATGTTCACTAGAGATCCCCACATCAAAATCATCCATTTCTCCAGATCTCCAAAAAGTCTTGGACAATCATTCCAAGGTATTTGAAACTCCCAAAGGCCTCCCACCTATTTGTGATCATGATCATGCTATTAATTTAATTCCAGGAAGTGTTCCTCCAAACATCAGGCCTTACAAATATCCCTATGTCCAAAATAGTGAAATTGAACGTATGGTTGCAGAAATGCTAGAGGCTGGTATAATTCAACCTAATCAAAGTTCTTTCTTTGCTCCAGTAGTATTGGTTCACAAGAAGGATGGATCATGGTGCATATGTCCAGATTATAGGGAGCTCAACAAGCTCACTATTAATTTCCCATTCCTATCATTGATGAATTATTGGATGAATTGCATGGATCAATTTACTTCACCAAGTTGGATCTTCGTTCAGGATATCATCAAATCAGAATGAAGACTGAAGACATTCCAAAAACAACATTTAGAACTCATGAGGGTCATTATGAATTTTTAATCATGCCTTTTGGCCTTACTAATGCACCTTCTACATTTCAAGGTTTGATGAATTCCATTTTCAAACCCAACCTTAGAAAATTTGTGTTAGTATTTTTTGATGATATACTAAACTACAGCAAGTCTTGGAAGGATCATGTCCAACATGTTGACATGGTGCTCAAACTATTGGAGGAGAAACAATTATATGAAAAAATCTCCAAATGTTTCTTTGGAGTACAAGTGGTCGAATATCTGGGTCATATTGTATCTCATGAAGGTGTTAAAGTAAACCCTAGCCAAATTAACATCATTAAGGAATGGAAAATGCCCACATCCATAAAGCATCTACGAGGATTTCTCGGGTTGACATGATATTATCGCAAGTTTGTTAAGAATTATGGGAGAATAGCAGTACCTCTAACCAATGTGGAAAAAGTCGAAGTCGGGATTAAATCGGCAAGGGTCCAAAAGTTGAAAAAGTCGTTAAAGTCGGGAGTTTTTCGAAAAAGTCGGCAAAATTAAACGGCCAACCAAAAAAATAAAAAAATCGGGATTTAATCGGCCAGCCAAAAAATCAAAAAATCGGGATTTAATCGGGATTTATTCCCGACTTTTTCCACACTGCCTCTAACAACATTATTGAAGAAATATGCATTTTCATGGACTCCAGAAGCAACGAAGGCCTTTGAACACCTTAAAGAGGCAATGTGCCAAGCACCAGTCTTAGCTACACCGGACTTCGCAAAAACTTTATTGTGGAATGTGATGCCTCAGGAAATGGAATTGGTGCTATTTTAATGCAAGAAGAAAGACCCATTGCTTACGAAAGTCGTCAAATCAAAGGAAAGTATTTACACAAAGCTATTTATGAGAAGGAAATGTTGGCAATACTACATGCACTTAAGAAATGGCGACCCTACCTAATGGGAAGACACTTCAAGGTAAAAACAGATCATGATAATCTTAAATACTTTTTATAACAAAGATTATCTTCAGAAGAGCAGCAAAAATGGGTCACAAAGATGTTGGGTTATGACTTTGAAATCATCTACAAAAAGGGGAAGCAAAATGTTGTGGCAGAAGCACTCTCAAGAAAGGATGAGGATGTGGAAGCATTTCTTTGCGCCATTTCTATTATCCAACTAGATTGGATAAACGAAGCAAGGGATGAGTGGAAGAATGACGAGGAAGTGTGGGCACTCATTCAAAAGATACAACAAGATCTTAGTACATCCGATACATTTCGCTGGAAAAATGATTCGTTATGGTACAAGGATCGGTTATACCTATGTAAGAATTCCCAACTCAAACAAAAGATTCTTAGGGAATTGCACACCTCTCCCTTAGAAGGGCACTCAGGATTTCTAAAAACCTACCACAAGGTTGAGAAGGATTTTTTTTGGGATGGCCTTAAATTGGATATTCAAAAGTTTGTGGCGGAATGTTTGGTTTGCCAACAAAATAAAGTTGAAACAATTAAGACCCCAGGACTATTACAACCTTTATCCATTCCAAGCCAACGTTGGG
>APFE031441307.1:0-23946 GCA_000404065.3 Pinus taeda
TTGGGTAGGTAGTTCGGTGGTTGCATAATCAATGATTGTGATCAGTTTTGTGTTTTCAAGTGTTATATCTATTCAAATCAGTATTGCAAGGCAAGAATCCTATGGAGGAGCTCAAGCGAGGCATAACTAACTTCCCCTTCTTCCTCTTCCCTAAATCAATTACTAACTTCCCCTAAAGTGGTCAAGATCTTCTTGATATTTCTTAGTTTCATCATTTTCCATATCATTTGCCTTGTTAAAGATCTGCTTTACTCAAGGAGGGTCCATACTTTCTCTACAAAGTTCTATCTACCCTTTAAAGCCTAAGATCTCTGAGACTTAGCGCTTTCTTGTCATTTTCATATTAAGTCCTGACGTTATTATGTAAATCCCTATCTATTTCCCTTCCCACTACTAAGTTCACCTAGATCTTAGTAAGAACCCTCATCTCTGCATAAATTTCCCCTCCGAGTGTTTGGACTCCTTCCAAAACACAAAAAACCCCTTCCAAATGCATTAACCAACCCCCACGCATCACATTTTTGGGATTAATAACCAAAGCGCTGAAACATATTAATTGTTAACCTAAATTCCAAACCCACCCGCGGCCGCAAATATTAAACTTTATCACGCGCGTTGTTTCATTAAAACCTGTACATCTTCTCCTCCCGACCACTATCGGATCAGCCCTCCCGGATCCGACGGTCCTCATGCATATTGAGTGCCCTTTTGTGATGGTTAGTTAGCACCTGATGTCCAACGGTTTTACCGACGTACACTGGAACAGCTGGCGGCATCCTATTGCATCGGGCCGCCCCTGACAAATACCACCTCCGTACCAAAAGCGGTCCAACGCCAACCGGAAATCGCCTTCCCCTTACGTGACGTGGGCACCATGTCATCTTGTCGCATCACCCTACCACATCGCTTCCACCTCATCCCTTCCTGCCTGCGTCGGCCTCCTGCCATCGTACCGCCACGTCATCACCCTGTCGCAATGCCACGTCACCCTGCTGACGTCATCATGCTGACGTCATTACTATACAAGAGGTTCCCACTGATGACGTCATTCTGACATCATCCATCGTACCGCTGACATCATGCTGACGTTCGCAGCTGAAAAACGCGCAAGTTCAAAAATCAAGCTTCGGAAGCGCGGAATGAGAAACAGGGGCAGTTTTCGATGCACGATTAGCACGCATTACTACGGGAAGAGGGCCAAAGTGGGGAATCTTTAAAGAATATTTTGATTCCGCAGCCATTTTACGCTGAAAAAGAGCCGAAAAGAGCCAATTTTACAGATTTTATCAAAACAGAAGCAGAAGAAGGCCGATTTTGCAGTTTCGAGCTTATCAGCAGAGAGTGAGAGTGTTCCAATTTAATTGCTAAAGAGTGTGAGAGGAAAGATGAAGCCAAAATCCATGTCAAAGAGTATCAGTGTCGTGGCGAAGTGTATCAGTGAAGATATTCTCAGGGCTCGAGGCGAATGAAGCATTAAAAGAAAACCTTGAAAGTCAAGAAGCAGTTAAGGAGCCATTCAAAGCTCACCAGCACAAATGACTGCACAATTAAAACCCACAGAAGATCAATGGACCAGAACTCAATGCACAGTTATTACAAGAGCATTGCACCAAGCCATAGAGGACACCACTTTAACTCACTTTTGATCCAGCTGCCTCTGGCGCAGCCCAAAGAAGACTTGCATTTAATTCCAGCATAAGTTAGGTTTTAGAAATCTTTTTCTGCAGACCTGTTTAGGTCGGTTGTAATAAATACTTTTGGATATTTTACCTATATATACCACCCTGAAAAATACAATGAGGGTTGGTCTTTGTTGGTTTTTTTTTTTCGCTTGAGCAGAGACTCGCACTGTATATGTGATAATTTCTATAATCAAAGATTGCTTAAGAGCTCGGAGAATGAATTGTGTACTGTGTTTAATTGGCTGAAGAGTGACTATGGAAATCCTGTGCTTCCACATGAATCTATAAGTGTTCCTTAACTCTGTTTAGTTTTTCATGTTTTTTTCATCATCTATGTTTCACCATCCAAAATTACAGAAAGGAAGAATAGTTTAGGATTTGCTTGCCAGCACTCTATGCTCAATTTCTCTGATTTCTACATGTTTTCATCAGGAATAGTTATGAATATGCATACTTAAATGATCATGTTTACACTGTTTCTTTCACATATGAATGTTATTTTAGGAATTTTTAACTACTCCTAGACAACCATTCACTCACCTCCCTTCTCTGTTAGCTGATGAAAGATTCTTAATTGCCTTTCATTTCTGACTTTCATCCCATATTTTGAGCAATTGGTATTGTTTCATGTGTAGCTATCCTACTCTATAACTTGTCACCAAGAAAACGCAACAGCAAGCCTTGATCCATGACTCCATGCCCAAATGGTTTGAAACTTATCACCCTATGCATGCCTCTTTGCTTGAATGCGACTTCCTTCCTTTCAAACTCCATCCAAACTCAAACAAAAACCAATGAACCCAATAGCTAGCCTAAAATCATCATCAACAAAGCTAAATCATTAAGAGAAAGCCCTCTCTGATTGCAGGTGGGCTAGAACCTGCAATCCAAAGATTTGTTTGTGGTTACCTCAGCCGTATCCCTTCAGGAGCTTAGGGACAACCTGAGTGATAGGCTAATGGCGACCCCACTGGATAATTTCCTCAGTTAATCTCACAAAACCAGTCCGAAGCTCCGCAGAGGAAGAAACTGACCTTTAAAGGTCTCGGTGGACCTGTGTTCTTAGAAAAATTCCCAAAAAACGAGCTAGAAGCTGGCTCCCAAGAAGCATTCACGTTACACAATATCAAATCCAGATCCAAATCCCCTAGCTACTTTTGAAAACCCAAATATAATTCCTAAGATCCTTCGAAAACAAGAGCAACAAGAAGACCCTACTACTTCTAGTCTAGAAACAGTTCAGCCTAGCTATGTTCCGACCCCTGTCAGAGTTCTATTTCGTTCAACCCCACTTCCCCTTGTTCATTCTCCACTTCTCCAGGAACCTCTTCTTCACCTCCATCCTTTACTCATACTACCACTACTACTCCTATTATCTCAGTTGTTCCAGTTGTTCCTCTCATCCCTGTTGTTCCCCTTATCCCTGTGAACATGGCTAGAAGATATGCAGCTTTACACCTGCCTGCTAATCTTGGGGCTATGCCTCAGGATTATCAGACAAAAATAACCTATTTTGATGGCACAAGTGCCTGCACGGCCCTTCAGCACACAAAGAAAGTGAAGGACTACTTTGAGAGCTATGAGATTGACGATGATATCTTGAGAATGAAAATTTTTGTTCAAAGTCTAACAAGCGATGTTAGGACTTGGTTTAGAGCACTCCCAGCGAATTCCATAGGAGACCCAGAAGCCTTATACCAGTCATTTATCAATAGATGGGAGAAAAAGAAAGACCCCTCGCACATATTATCATAATATGACACCATCAAAAGAGGCCCTCAGGAAACCGTGTTGGACTACTGTGCAAGGTTCAATAATATTTACAATGCAATACCATAGAACTTGAGACCCCCACCTGATCTGGCCCTGTACAAATTCCATGATGGTTTTGATGTTGAAATGGCTTATCAGTTAAGGGAAAGAGCCCCTCAAAACCTCGTAGAAATGCAAAACATCGCTGTTAGCGTGGAGGCAAATCTAATTGCCAAAAGAAACAGAGCCAGAACTGAGAGAAGAACCACCTTCAAGGAAGAACCCTCAGCCTTCGACCAGAAGCTAGATGCTATTATCAGTGGCATCCATATGCTGGGAGACAAAGTAGAGAATGTTGAGAGGAAAACATCATGGGAAGGACAACATCCCAATGCCATAAGGAACCCAAATTGTAGAAAAACTCAAAACCCAAACGCTGGAAGGGCTAGTCCCGACCATGATATTAGGCCTCCTTTCCAAGAAAACTATGCGGAAGCGTCCACATCCAGTGAGCCAACAGAGGAGACTCACATGAACTTGATAGATTCAAAAAATGAGCAACAAATTTTTCTGACTCAAGAAGACCAGGACTACCAAGATGAGAGTCAATTTCAGACTAAGTCTGGTGAGTCTTTTGATTTTAAACAAGGTTATGATACTCTTGTATATGAGGTGCACAAACGATATAAGCTGAAAACAAGGACCATTGATGTCCCTACACCTGGCAGAACAAAAGAGAGCAAACAACCCAACAAAATGAAAGGCAAGGTGATCATAACAGAACCAGCTGATACGATTGTCCCAAACCCGCATCAAGTAACTGTAGAGGACATGACAAATGTGCAGCCTTCTATTGACCAGCCTCTGCCTCGTTCTTCCTCAAAAGAAGAAGTGAGCAACATTCCTAAAATTCTTCCCAAAGCAGACATACCACAAGCTGTCATTCATCATAATGCTAACATTCAAAATGAAAACATAGAAAACACTCTTGACAAGGAAAAATTTGTTACTGCTAACGCAAGGATTCCATTGGAGAAACCATTTAACTAAGAAGAAGAGATTGGCAAACTTAAAATACCCATCCCCCTCCCTGAAATTTCCAAGCATGATGTCTATAGGCAACAAATTCAAAGGTTACTTCAAATGCCACAGGTCAGGGATGATGTTAATGTTTTAGATGATACCCATGAGCTACTGTTTGGTCCAGAAGCCAATGGGAAATCAAAATATGGATCTGTTCCACCCTTTTATGTCAGTCTGCACATACATGACAAAATATTGCATAATGCTATGTTTGACTCAGGTGCCTCACATAACCTTATGCCCAAAGCTGTGATGGAGAAGCTAAACCTTAATGTCACAAGACCTTACAAAGATCTGTACTCCTTTGACTCAAGTGAAGTTAAATGTTTAGGCTTAATCAAAGACCTTTGCGTGTCCTTAGTCCAATTTCCCAACAAGACAATCCTAATGGATGTGGTAGTTGCTGACATTCCCACAAAGTATGGTATGCTCCTATCAAGATCATGGGGAGAAAAACTGCAAGGATCCCTTCAACTAGACCTCTCTTATGCCACTATATCTGTCTCTGGGAAACCAAAGAGACAGTACAGGGAAACACTGATGAAGTATGTGGTAAGTAGTGAGGAAAAGCCCCAAAAGTTTCCAATTTACTTGATCCATTCTGATATGGATTCCTTTATTTTATTTAATGATGACACCAATCCTCCAACTGATGAGAATCCTTTAGCCTTAGAGCAAGAAACATGCGTCAATGAGGAATCAATTTCCAATACCCATGAAACTGTCACAACAGTCAAGGCAACCAGCAAACAAAAAGAACCTCCCGAAACAGAAATTGTAAGTCTGCCCAATCCTCAAATAACTAAAACTCTTAATACGAACCACAAACAAGAAATCACATGGTATTTAGAGTTTGATGGTTCTGTCAATAAGTTAGGAGCAGGGGCAGGGGTATGGATTCACAATACACATGATAATCATGCAGAAGGCCATGCCAATAGACTAAATTTCAGATGTACCAATAACATGGCAGAGTATGAGCCTGTCCTCTTAGGCCTTAAATTGCTCAAAGCCCTAGGAACTGCAAAAGTATCCATTCTAGGTGACTCTGATTTAATTGTACAACAAATGAAAGGTAACTTTGTTACCAATGACAACAGAATGAGAGCTTATAGGACTGCTGCCACAGAAATACTCAAGTCTTTCAATGAATCCAAGCTTGCCAAAATTTCAAGAGACCATAGTATTCATGCTCACAGCCTAGCAACTTTTGCTAGTACATGCAAGCTTCCCTTTGAGCCAAACCACCATTTCACTACTGAGATAAAACATAGACCCTCGGTCCCTAACAATGTTAAAGATTGGCAAGTGTTTCAAAATGATGCCCAAATTAACAATTTCCTCACTCTTGAGGGAGAATTTTCGAATACAAACATTGACATGGATGCCATGAACGATTCCCAACAGCTAACAGAAGAAAATCAGCAGGCTGTAACAACTGCAACAACTAAAAAAATCCTTAACCCAACTGTTTTTGACAATCAAAACATACAAGAGCTGAAACATATGCATCTAAAAGAAACAGCCAAAGCTGAGGCTGAGTTCATTGACCTAAAGGATAACTTTTTTCCTGCTGGACTAACTCCATTAGAAGACATGTTTGATGATAATGATGTGCCCAAGAAACCAAAAATGGAGCCTATAAATGCTGCTATTGAAGAACATAACATAGGAACAACAAACAATCCCAAAATGATTAAATTATCCAAAAAATCTGCCTCTTGATCAAAAAAAAAAATATGTCGATCTGTTCAAAGAATTCCAAGATTTATTTGCTTGGAGTTATGAGGACTTGAAGTCCTATGACACCTCAGTAATTCAACAACCATTCCCTTAAAACCAAATCAAAAGCCATTCAAAAAGAAACTTAGAAGAATCAACCCCATGCTTCTTCCCCTCACTGAAAAAGAAATAAAGAAAATGTTTGAAGCAGGTACCATTGCACCCATCAGATTCTCTAAATGGGTATCCAATCTGGTTCCCACAAGGAAAAAATCAGGAGAGATCACACTGTGTGTAGACTTGATAAATTTAAACCAGGTCTCTCTAAAAGACCACTATCCTTTGCCCAAAATGGAACATATCCTACAAAGAGTAGTGGGGTCATCTAGAATTTCTTTACTAGATGGATTTTCGGGATTTAATCAGATACTTGTTCACCCAGATGACCAAGACAAGACAGCCTTTACCACACCATGGGGAACATTTAAGTATGTTAAAATGCCTTTCGGGCTAAAGAACACTGGTGCTACCTTTCAAAGGGCAATGGATATTGCATTTGCCAAGGAGATACATGATTTCCTTGTTGTTTACCTTGATGACCTAACCCCTTTCTCCAAATCTGACCAAGAGCACCTTAAGCATCTAAGGCAAATTTTCATGACATGCAGGAAATATGGCATTTCCTTGAATCCTAAGAAGTCCATGTTTTCCCTTGAGGAAGGCAAGCTTCTAGGCCATATAATATCAAAACATGGGATTAGAATTGATCCTGAAAGAATTGAAGCTATCCTCCAAATCCCATATCCAAGAAACATAAAAGAGCTGCAAGCATTCCTTGGAAAAATCAATTTCCTAAGGAGATTTATCCCAAACCTAGCCGAACTAATAATGCTATTGAGAAATATGTTGAAAAAGGATTCCAAGGTAAAATGATCTCTTGAAACCAAGCAAGCTTTTGAGAGTATCAAAACTGCCTTGACTCAAACACTTGTCCTCACCAGTCCGCAATTCGATAAAGATTTTATCATTTTTTCTTTTGCATCTGAGCACACCATAGCCGTTGTCCTTTTGCAAAAGGATGATGAAGGTAATGAAAAGCCAATTGCTTTCTTTAGCCAAGCCTTAAGAGATGCACCCTTGAAATATCAATTATGTAAAAGTAGGCTTATGCCCTCGTTAAGGCCATCAAAGACTTCAGAATTTACATCTTATACTCCCATGTGATTGCCTATGTCCCAAACTTTGTTGTAAAAGATATATTAACTCAAGAGGGACTAGAAGGAAAAAGAGGCAAGTGGATTGCCAACATTCTGGAATATGATATTGAGATAAAACCTACCAACCTGATAAAAGGACAAGGTTTAGCCAAACTAATGTCCGAAACAAATTTCCAAGCCTTGGACATTAATCAACTAGACAATGAACCGGAGCTGGCGACTCCACAGATCAATGAAACCTTTCTGCAATCCCCATGGTATGCTGATATTTGCTTTGTATTGTTAAACTTGTGTGCTCCCCCAGTATTCTCCAGGACCAAGAAAAGATTTTTAAGGATGAAATCATCAAAGTTTTGTGTCATAGATGGTGCCTTGTTTTGGAAAAATCATGAAGGAACTTTGCTTAATTGTTTGACTATGAATGAAACTAACAACATCATGAAAGAGTTCCATGTAGGGGACTATGGAGGACACTTATATTGGAAGTCCACTCCTCACAAGATTTTAAGGGCTCTTTATTATTGGCCGTCTCACAAATGCCAAGTCTTTGAAGGGAAAAGAAAATTACTGCATTTGCCCCTTAAGCCCATTTCAACCAAAAAACCCTTTCAACAATGGGGTCTTGAATTCATTGGAGAAATTCATCCCTCTTCCTGAGGCCAGCACAAGTGGATTTTAACAGCCATTGATTATTTCACTAAGTGGATTGAAGCCATCCCATGTAGACAATCCAATGACTCCACCATTTCCAATTCCTTGAGGGCAATATCCTTTCCAGAAATCATCACTTTCCTTCAAATCCAAAAATATGATCAGCTTCTGCCATAAATTCCACATTACCCTGGGCCACTCATGAAGAGAGGACAAGGGAAAACAAAGAGTATTGGATGCATTACTATATGATTCAAAATGATCCATATTATTGCAATGTTCATGTTGATTATAATGGGCTTGATGAGTTACTTCAAATTTCAACAAATGTATCAAATATGATTAATTATGTTACTTTACCAGAGATAGACAATGTCACTGAATTTGCAGTGTTGGAGGGAAAATCCAAGATTGATGATGTATTAGAAGGCCTAAATGCATCTTTTGTTGTGGCAAAGCCTCCAAATCTACCATGAGAGATTGAACTTATTTGATCTTGGGCAAATAACCCTAATGTAGAGGAATATGACCATAACGCTTTAAATACTTCTTACTTAATATCATTATGAGACATCATGCTCAAGTTACGAGATCATCTAAAAAATATTCCAGAATCATGACTTGTAGAAATGGTAATGCGATTTTGGAACTATACTAAGACGTACACCTAGATATTGGAGCAAATGTCATGTTGATCTCTCTAACATGATTTAAAAGATTAGATGTCCAACAATATTATTCAAATTAAGTGTAACAGATATGCAATGGCCATATTTCCATAAATTAATGTCTCGTAAAATTCTTGTAGATCCATGGGAAGAAATGAAACATAGACTTCAAAATTTAATTGATAATCCTCATATTATAGCACAATATATGCATTTAATTACTACAATGTTCCGAGATGAATTTTTTGAGCGATTTCATCAAGCTACATATTTTTGGTGTCACTATGAATGGAAACATAGTGGATCTCCCCACCTGCATGAATTTATAAGGTTAAAAAATACTCCTAACATGGACACTTTGAATTGGGATGATCCTCCACACGTTAGGCTTGCTAAAGAACATATTGATAGATGTGTACATGCAATGAATCCACTTGATCCACATCAAAGAAATATACAGGTTAGGCTCAATGTTGATGACCACCCTTGCTCAGAGGACATGCAACAAATATTTCAATCCGATTCTATGATTGATTATGAAGAACTTTTGAATTGTGTTGAAGGTCACATTACTTGCAATGAGAAATCTTTCCTACACAAGAAGGTGGGAAGATTGGTTTGTCAATATAAGTCACCATGGGATTTATGTGATCATTCAGAACTTTATCTTGATGAGAATTGAGAAAAAAAGTATGAACCAAGAAGAAATGATGATAGATTGAATACACATAATCTTGAAACGTTAATGATGTGGAGGGCTAATATAGATTGGAAACTTGATCTTTCAAAGCTTGTGGTCATTAATTACATAAAAAAATACTATGAAAAAGGATCAGAAACATTTCATGATATGTTGATGTGTGTTTCCTTTATTCAAAATCCAATTGAACCAACAACATGTGCATGCATATAAGAGTGTGTTATGTGAATCCATTGTTGACGGAGATATAGATGCACAAGAGACATGCCATTTTCTTTTAGAGTTTCCTCTAAATGTTGATTTGAAGCTTTTCAAACAAGTGTGTGTTGATACATATAACAATGACAATGATAATTCTCTTATTGATGCATATACCAAGTGACCTACCCATCTTGAACACCTTCCATTGATAGATGTGGCAAAATCCTGGTCATACAACAAATCTCAACCTGGGCATAAATGGAGAGAACCAAAGAATGTGGCTATTATACAAGTTTTTCCTCATTATAATTCAATTCCTAATCATGAAGATGACAAGTTTGTAGAATTTTGTTGGTGGAAGTTGACATTATAAAAGACCTTTCATGATCTCCGTAGAGATATAGGTCACATAAGTGAGAAAATAGTGCATAACTAGGAAAACTTTCGATACAATCCATGGCATGTTGATTGTAATCCATTACCTCCAATTCAAACAGTTGAATTTCATGAAATAGAAGTTCCAGATCCACCTACAAACTCTAGGAAAAATGAGTAGGAGATCATTTGTGGATTATATAAGAATAAATTTATAAATTATAATGTGGATTATATAAGAATAAATTTATAAATTATAATGAGATTGAGATGTTGGACATAAGGATAGTGATGCTATGCATAACTGGAGCAAAAATTTTGTGGCTGAGGAAACTTCTAATTGTGCTAGTCATTTCATATCTCAAAAGAAAAAGTCTAATAAGATTCATACTTACCAACATTCGAAGTTTGGGAGTTAAACAAAGAATAGCATTTGATATTATCCTTGACCATTATAGATCAGGGGTTGATCCTTTACTTATGATAATACCAAGAAGTTAAACAATGAATATTATTTGATATTATCCTTAACCATTATAGATGAGGGGTTGATACTTTACTTATGATAATACAAGGAAATGCTACTTATGATATACAAGGAAATGCAGGTACATGAAAGTCTTATTTGATTGGAGCTATTAGAAAGGCTCTTGAGATTGAGGCTCTTCCCCAGAAGAGCCCACTTCTTATTTTAGCTCCTACAAGGGTTGAAACTTTTAACATATCTTGAACAACAATTCATTTTGCACTTCAAATCCCAATAAAAGATGTAACATGTCTTTGGGAACCAGGTTTAATGACCTTGTAAGATGAATTGAAGCATGTCAAATGTATCCTAATAAATGAAATGAGTTTCATTGGAAGAAATTTGCTAAAAAACATTGACTCTAGACTTCAGCAAGGTTTCATAAAAAATGCTAACACTTTCTTTGGTGGGAGGTTAGTTATATTGGTTGGTGATTTGGGACAATTACCACCTATTATTGATAAACCTATATATGCATTTGAAGGTCTCATAAAATAATTATGGAATTCATTCACAAAAGTTGTGACCCTTGACACCCAGTTTCAGCAAGATGGACAAAGCAATGAGAAAAAAATGTTTTTGTAATTTGTTGATGAATGTTAGAAATGCAAATCCAACTTTGCAAGATTGGAAGTTACTCATGACTTGTACAAATAGATCCTTAGATTCTTCCACAAAAGAGCCTTTTGATAAGGAAATACATATGTTTGTAATAAATGAAGATGTAAAAAATCATAACAAGCTTTGTTTACAAAATCATAATAAGGGTTATTTAAAAAACTTGAACTTAGATATTGAGCAAATTTTGTGTGACTCCGCACAACTAGAACTAGCCTAGATCCATCTTGACTCCAGATCTATTAAGGGACCATAGGGATCAAATCTCTCTAGGTGCAAACATTTCCTTCAGTTATCAAGAATACAACTAATTTTATATCAATTGTTGCATGAATTTATTCACTAATTTTCTAATTTTCAATTAAAAAGGCCATACCTTAGAACATTCACAAGAAGAGAAGGAACAAAGTCAACCACAAAACTACTTGACACTAACATCAAGCTCTCTTGCAAACAAAAGGCCTAAGTCTTCTACTTCCCCTATACAATGTCAATCTAAAGAACAATATAATTATGAAAACAACAACTTTCTCAAATCTCCAAAAACACCCTTAAAAAAAAGAAGATGCTCCTTTAAAACCTAAAACAAGTTAAAATATCAAAGAAAAATAACTCCTCCCATCACAAAAACAACGTTAGATGCTAAAATGCAAAATATTTCTCTTTCAACACTACACACCTTTCAGGGAGAAAATCCAATTACCTTCCTTTTTTACTTCAATACCCTACATTGCTTTCAAAAGTATAGACACACATACACCAAGTGGAAAATATATTCCACACATGGGCAATTTTATACCAAGGGAACACAAGGGGTGAAATAAAGGGAATAATAAAAACCTAAAAATGATTCAATTTGAAAGGTAAATGCCCTTTCTCTCTTCATTCAATTCAACTTCGAGAGTCTCCCAATCCTCGAATTCATCTTCTACGTACTCATTTAATTCAGCTTCCAGAATCTCCCAACCCTGAGATTCATCTTCTACATACTCATTTAATTCAGCTTCGAGAATCTCCCAATCCTGGAATTCATCTTCTACATACTCATTTAATTCAGCTTCGAGAATCTCCCAATCCTGGAATTCATCTTCTACGTACTCATTTAATTCAGCTTCGAGAATCTCCCAATCCTGGAATTCATCTTCTACGTACTCATTTAATTCAGCTTCGAGAATCTCCCAATCCTGGGATTCATCTTCTACGTAATAATTTAATTCAACTTCGAGAATCTCCCAATCCTCGAATTCATCTTCTACATACTCATTTAATTCAGCTTCGAGAATCTCCCAATCCTGGGATTCATCTTCTACGTACTCATTTAATTCACCTTCGAGAATCTCCCAATCCTCGAATTCATCTTCTACGTACTCATCATTTAATTCACCTTCGAGAATCTCCCAATCCTCGAATTCATCTTCCACGTACTCATTTAATTCAACTTTGAGAATCTCCGAATCTCCAACGCTATCCTGAGGTTTGAAATCGACTTCTACGACATCCTTAGCCGCAAAAATATGTTCATCCTTCAAATAAAATTCGAATTCGAATTTATCCTTACTGGAAATATCAATTCTTCTACAATTCTGATGAGCTGCGAAACAATTATCATTAGAATCTGTGAAAACATCTTTAATGCAGTCCCCATGATCTGCAGTTATATCATCATCCTTTTCTAATTCTAATTCGCGGTTACAGTCTGCAAAATCATCTTGCATTTCGGTATCTCCAGCTGATGCAATAACATCATCATGTACAGTTGTGGGCACTGCAGCAGCACCATTGAAGTCACTATAGGATTTTAAGCCTGTTTCTTTGCGAATAAAAAATAACAAGTAGACTTGCTGATCTGACAACACCTCCTGTTCAGAGACAGGAGAGACATTCGCATCATTGCAGCAATGCCAGCTATCATCTTCCAGGTTCTTCACATAGGCATAATAATGCCCAGAGTCCCGGGAGAATCCTGAATGGATAATGGTGGCGAATAGAATATAATAGTCCGTATTAATATTATACTTCTCCTGGTCAGCACCTGCAGACAAATAATTATCAAGTCCCAAGCGTTGTTTAAAGCTAATATTCCGAGTTATTTTAATGCTAGAACCATAATCATCCATAGCAAATCTGTTGAGTTGAATGACCAGAACGTTGGGAGGTTTGAAAATTGACGTTTGCATTTGGGCTGGCGTTAAGTTTTTGCAATTTTGGCATCTATAAACCTTATCCCCATCTTCCAGCAACTGTGATGCAAAATAACAAGAGAGCGCCTCTTCCAAGGAAGTTACAGCGTTTGTTAATGGAAGGCTCAGGTGCATAATATCTTCCTTATTGTTCGACTGACCTCCGCAGAAAATGCACTTCACTTGACATTGCGTTACACCGCCGAAGATGCTTTTAATAATCCCTTCATCTCCGCCATCTTTTTCACGTACTCTCTGCTGCTTCCACTGCCCAGTGCACACGTCGTTGCAGGCTCCAATCACACAAGTTAGAAATTCGTGGGCGTCTTCCTGCTTTCCTTTCACAAAATGTTTGGCAAAGAGATTCAGAGAGTTTGTGATTTCACGAGGAGAGTCGCATGATTGGGCAGTGTTGCAGAGAGACCTCACGATGCGTTTCTCCAGCAAGCAGAAAGGGCAGTCATTCTTAGACGATATATTGCAGGAAGCAGAATGTGGATTGGCGCCGAGGCAATGTTCTGCCAAGGGAGGTGTGTAAGTGAGACACTGAAGCACACTGTTGAGATAGCATGTATTGCCAAGATTCATAAGCCCTGTCGGTCGTCTTGCCCGTGCTTGTGCTTGTGCTTGTGCTTGTGTTTCTTTTTCTCGCCCGCCCGGCTCCATTTCGCTTGTTACACTGAAGAAGCTGGCTATGGCGTGAGAATCCCCGAGCTGGAGTAGAAGCATTCGGTTATCACTTTGACAATACGAGTGTATTTCTGGCTTAGAACGTGGATTCCTCCTTTATATATATATCCTTCCTTCGGTTTCATACCAGCCTTGGTCCACCATTAGTGTCGCCCAGTTTTTAGACCGACACCCAATAACACGCTATATTTGGCATAAAAGGCTTCACTTGTGGAGAGACACCACCCAAACCTTCTCCGTTTTAACGCTCTCTATTCCTCGTAAGTAGGATTAATGGGTAAACATCATAATTTATTTAATTTGAATCACCTCCACCCAGAGTTAATAATCTTTAATCCCCTCCAAATTTTGGGTTGCCGTGATTATTATTTTCATTTCAATATTCCATAATCCATTTTCATCATTAATAATAAAAGAGTTTAATTGAATAATATTTTTTTAGATTATTATTTTAATTTAAATCTTCCATAATTCATTTTTATGATTAATAATAAAAGAGTTTAATCCAATAATATTTTTTTAATTTGAAGTTTGAGTTTTTACAGTGAAAGCATTTTTTGTTTTCAAGAGGTTATGAGTTCAATTTTCTTGATATTTTTGGGTAACAGGAAGTGATTTTATAGCTTGGATTTCCCTTGTACAAATATTGTTAGCCTTTAGTGGAATCAATTTTCCTAAATGTCTTGTTAAGCTCTATTAATAAATCCATAAAAAATGATTCCTTTAAATAAATATTGAACAAATTATTTGTAAATTAAATCTAACATATATTCAATTTAATTAATATATGTATATGAAAATTCTTAAATATTCTTAATTTGAAAAGGGTCATAACTAATTGTGGGGTTACAATGTTGGACAAATGGTTTATACATTCAACATGTAGACTAGTCCTAGGTTAGGCTTCCCTAAAGTTATGCTCGAGGAAAATCCCCTTGATCATGGTTCCTTCTTTTTTCAAATAGAGAAATAGAGTTTTTATTTTTATTTTTCCTTCTCGATAAAACTTTATAGAAATACTTTTGAGTTTGGATCTCATGTGATTTGTAGAAATTAAATTTAAATGGAGAGTACAACCATCTTTCCCCTTAGTCACTTATATAAAAAAAATCAGTTAACAGAAAAATATCGTATTATTATAAAAGTGTTAATTAATTAATATTTTATTTAAAAGTAAAAAAATAATCTTGATTAAAATAAATGAATAAATTACTATAAACTAACATATATTTATCTTAATTTCTCATCTACCAAGCACTAATAGAGATCAAATTTATGAAAATACAAACTTCTTTTGAGTGTAAAACTTGAGAAAAAAATTGCACTTCAAGAAATTTTATTCCTCTAGATTCTTGGTAAATCCATTGTTAAAATATTAAAATGGATTTATGCTAGTTTAAAAATTTATGATTCATATTTTCATATTAAAATACTAATACATGTTCCCTCATATTTGGTAAGAGTTAAAAAACATATATTTATAGGATATAATCAATCTCTTTCTTTCTATATATATATATACAAACACATTGAATTAGTTTTCTTATTAAATATTGAAGGAATCTCCCTCTTATCTTACATTAGAAAGACCTATTAATAGAATATGAAATTTCTCATTCTTTCTCTCTCCATAAATATATGGTGCTAAAAAAATTTATTGAACATGCATATTGAGATATTTTATTTATACCTCACATTAATTTTTTCTATTATTGATATTTTTTAAATATTACATATTGAGAATGGAATAAATGACAATGGAAAGTGAAAATATAAGAAAAGAAAAATTATTTAAATTAGTTTACTTTTATCTTTGTAAAATTGATAGAAAAGTGTGTTACTTAATATGGAATTTTTATGTATGGTTGACACTAATTTTTTGTTACTAATATATTTTTCTTTTACAAATTGAATGTCAATCGGAATCTAAAATTAATTATACATCATATAATCTTAATAATAATATTTTTACATGCCATCTATTAACTCCATATTAAGTCAATTAAGTAGTGAAGAAGTACATATTCCCTCATACTAAGAAGTCAAATTATTTTTTTCTTTTAATTAATTTATTTCTCCAAATAATGTTGATGTAAAATTAAGGTGAAATTTGAAGCATTTTATTTTTGGGAACATTGATTTGTTTAGTTATTACTATTTTCAAATTTGTTAATGAAAGTATTATTTTATTATTTTTAAATATAACATTAGGTGACAACTCCTCCCTCATAATGTGAGTCCATGTTTGTGTTTGTAACTCTGAATGAATTTCTTTTGCATTAAGAGAAAACATGGATATATAAAAGGAGAGGGAGACCATTGGGATTCATCTTCTAATGCCTCTTTATTTTTTTGTTTACAATATTTACATGAATTTTTGAATCCCTTGGGATTAGGTGTCAACATTCCATGCCTTAATCTGAAGGGATATTGGTGAGTCCAAGCATCATTTTGAATCTTTCAAACTTTCCACTTCCAACTGCTTTGGTGAAGATGTCTGCAATTTACCTAGTTGTGAAACAATTTCATAGGTAGATAGTCTTGGTCTCAACTTGATGTTGAATCAACTGATACTTTGTATTGGAGTGCTTAGTTTGATCATGGAACTTTGGGTTCTTGGCCAACTTTATTGCAGAAGTGTTGTCAATCAAAAGAGGAGTTGAATGCACTTGTTTCTCCTGCAAATCTTCCATAATTTTCTGGAGCCATACAATTTCCTTTGTTGCTTCAGGTGTTGGCACATATTTTGCCTCAATTGTGGAACCTGGTGGAACTGATTATTTTTGTGACCTCCAGGAGACAACTCCTAATCCAAAATTCATAGCATAATCTAAAGTAGATACACCAGTTTCTTTATCTCCATCAAAATCTAAATCAGAGTATCTAATCAAGATGAAGGCATCCACTTGTATATACATGAATCCAAAGCCTTGAGTTCCCTTTAAGTACTTTAGAAGTCTTTGTGTAGTAGACCAATGACCCTCACAAGGCTTTTAAATCAACTTATATAGGATTCCAACAACAAATGAAATGTACGATTTAGTAGTATTCAGGTAGTTGAGACCTCCTATGAGTTATCTGTACTTTGTTGCATCCTATAATTCTTTAACTTCAATGGACGTGAGCTTTAAATTATGTTCCGTTGGCGTAGTCAAAGGATTGCACTTAACCATGCCAAAATTTTTCAACAAGTCTCCAATGTACTTCTTTTGAAAGAGGAATATAAACTTCAGATGTTAGGTTACTTCAATACAAGGACAGTAGTGAACATATCTCAAATTTATCATTGCAAAACCTTTCCTCAAATCCTTCTTCATCGATGCAATGAAATTTTCATTTTTCCCTGTAATCAGAAGTTCATCTACATACGCGACGAGATATAGCATTATTTTTCCCCACTTTATTTACAAACAAACTTGCATCATCAAGCTCATAGTGTGTGAAATTGAGTTTCAGAAGATGCTCAGTAAATTTCGCATAAGAGGCTCGCGGTGATTGTTTAAGGTCAAACAAGGATTTGACAAGCTTCCATACTTTGTGATCTTGACCCTTCACAACAAATCCTTTTGGTTGAGACATAAAATTCCTATATTTCATATCTCCTTTCAAGAAATCTGTTTTTACATCAATTTGATGGACTTTCCAACCATTTTGATCTTTCAAGGAAAATATAGTATGGATGGAAGCCCATTTTGTTGTGGGGGAAAAAGTATCCTCATAATTGATCCCTTCCTTTTGAGCAATTTTTTTTTCCACGAGCCTAAATTAATGCTTGTCAAGTGAGAGATATGATGTAACATCATCCTCCCACATCTACCCAAGTACTCAAACAACAAAGCTAAGCATGCAACGAGAGGCTACTATGATTGGATTCAACCTCCTATATGACCTTAAGGAAATGGAATCAATGAAAACATAACATATAGACCTTCCACATTAGCTACAGGACCCTTGAGAACCATACCAACACTTCAGGTAGTCTATCCCTCGGTCCCACTGATTTTTTTTATCACTTTCCTTCTCGACGCTCTCACGGGCCTACAAACCAACATCCAAGGAATCATTTGTCCAATTTTATGTCAGCATCCCTGGGATTTGAACCTATTTTTCCAGCCCAGAGCCTAGGTCACTGCCGAGAATGAAATGATATCTTAAGAGTAGTAAAATAACAGGGAAACAATGATGATAAAGCAAATACTTCAACAAGTCCTTCACTAGACCCCTACTAGCCATGATAAGCTTTTCGTCAAACATATCACCAACATGTAATCTATAGGTGTAAACAACAGAATTAAGCATAAGGATCTCATACTTATCTCAGAATCACTCAAAACTATTGTTCCTTCATGTCATTTTTTACATTATCATCTATTAGGTCATAGATACATTGTCCATTCATTTACAAGTAAAAACATACTAAGAGCCATACATAGTTGTTGAAAAAAAACATATATATAACCAACATAGTAACAACAGAAATACCATAAATATATCAGCCATAAAATTGACATATAAACCAATACATTTACACATGAAAACCAAGTGAAACAATTTCTCATTAATTATTGCAAAAACCAGTTAAAGATGGGACTACCACATTCCGCCCAGCTATAGATTAGCTAAGCCAAGTCTCTCTTTAGCCAATCACCCTCGTGCCATATTCCAAGCATGGATGACTTTGTGTGATGTTTCCATTGATATCACTTCCTTAAGTTAAAATAGGAGGTAAAATTCAATCATAGTAGCCTCTCCTCTCATGTTTACCCTGGTTGGCTAGTTACTTGGGTAGATGTGAGAGGAGGGTGTTACAAAGTGGTATCAGAGCATGGCTCACCCCTCGGACTGGATGGGCAGTGTGTGTTGGTCATGCACGCATATCAATTATGTGTGTGTCCCTTACACTTGCATTCTGTGTGCTTGTTACATTTGATTGATGGCTAATTATGGTTATAGTAATGTCGCCACCAAGAATTTGATGTTCATTGTGTGAAATGCGTTTGTCATGAGTATGTGATTTGTTAAATATTGTTACATGTTTCTTACTAGTTGATTTTATGTCACATACTTACATCCTTGTATGTTAGGTTACATTCTTGAATATTTTGATTACATGTATCAGTCTTGTAGGTTGATTACAAGAATTGATCGTTAATGCTTGAATACATGCATTTATGTGTATGTGTAGTTAGTTAGGCATTTCTTATACATATTGTTGGTTTCATCTAGCAATGTGTACAATGGAGTAATGTTTGTTGTCATGCATGAGGTCATAACATGCATTTTTTATAAGGCCTTGCATTGAAGACTGGACCCTAACTAGATTGATGTTTACGTGTTGATACATTTATTTGTGTATGCCTATCTTCAGTTATGATTATGTTATACATGTATCACGTTGATTTGGTGATCTTGTAGACAAGGTATACTCCCCGAGATATACTAAGGTATGCTGATTTATTGTGATTTGGTTTATTTGACATATTATTCATTGCAGGAAAAATATCAAATGGCTACCAAGGTGGTAGACTACATAGAATCTCCCTATGCATCAGATGAGTAGTGTGGTGCAGGGCACACTTATGATTTGGCAGATACATTGAGGAACTTGAAGTAAGAGATAAGGAGTTGTAAGATAGATAATGATTGGACCATATAGGTACAAGAGTTTGTCATACTTGCAACATCAAGCACCGCCTTGGATCAACCATGGACAGGAGGAAAAAACTAATGGGGCATATGGTAGTAGGTCTCCTAGTAGACACAGGTCAGATAAATCTGATAAAATGAGAGATGGTAGGTTGTTGGACACTACAGGTAGGAGGGGCGATGAGTAGAGGTATTATTCTAGTTCTAGTACTGTTAGACATCATGATCGTCATCGTTATCATCCTTACAGGAGGATTGATAGGGGATAATTGCCAGATGAATTTAAGAGATAAAACCACCTACTTTTAATAGAGATGTGAAAAATCTGGAAGATGAAGATCCTTGGATACTTGGGATGAAAAAATTATTTGAGTTGCATGAGTACACAGATAACATGAAGGCCATAATAACTATATTCAGCTTGAACAATAAAGTGGATATCTAGTCAGAAGATGTTAAACAAGTAAGAGACATCAAGACAGATGACCTGAGTTGGCAGGAATTCAAAAGGGTTTTTAGGAAGAAGTACTTGTTAGATAGGTACTATGACAATAAGGCTAAAGGATTCTATGACCTAAAGATTGTATCAATGATAGAGGAAGAGTACACAACCAAGTTTCTCGAGCTATTGAGGTATGTATCGTATCTTACAGATGAGAAGGATAAGCTTCAATGATTTTCCAATGGTTTTACATTAGCATTTAGAGATCAGATTCAGTATGATGAGTCTCGGTCACTTGAGGAATTTATTGGGAAATTGAAGCATTTATAGGAACAATTAAAGCGTAAGAATGAATCTCAGCAAGGATGGAAGGGAAAAGACAAAGGTAAAGGTAAATGGGAACCTAAGAGGAAAAGGCCTCAGCATGTAGATGAAAAGAGAATGTGGGACAAAAAAATAAGTTTAATGCTGCTAGACAGTGGCATGAGTCACAATAGTAACATAGAAGTCACATAGGAGGTCAAATCCAATCATAGTAGCCTCTTGTCTCATGTTGACCCCAGTTGGCTAGTTTCATGGGTAGATGTGGGAGGAGGGTGCTACATCCATGTATTTAATTATAGGTTTTCCAAGTATATCTAAGTGACATGATTCCATCATGTTTGTGGTGGAAAGGTTGAAAAAAGTAGCACACTTCATTCCAGTGCAATATACTAATTTGTCTAGTGAGGTAGCACAAGTCTTCATCAGAGATATAGTGAGATTTCATAGTGTTTAAAAGAATATTGTTTTGAAGAAAGATGCCAATTTCACTTCCAAGTTCTAGAAAGAGTTATTTTTAGGGTTGGTATAGATTTGGCTTTCTACACAACTTATCATCCGCATAGAGATGGACAAACAAAGAGGCTCCACATGATGTTGGAGGATATCTTGACGATGTATGTGATGCATCAGTAGTGGAAGTGGGAAGAGTATCTTCTAGTGGTTGAGTTTTCTTACAACAATGGGTATCAGGAGTCATTGGGATGAGTCTGTTTGAGGCACTTCATGGACAGAGTTTTAATACTCCCATCATCTAGAGTGATCTAGCGAATAGATTATTGATGGGACCAGAAGTGTTGGTAGACTTGCAACATGAAATTCAAGTTATAAAGAAGAATGTAAAGGTACAATAGGACATACAAAAGAGTTATGCAGATCAATACAGGGCATTTAAGGAGTTTCGGGTTGGGGAACATGTGTATTTGTGCATCAATCCCAAGAAGATCTCCTTGAGGACTAGGCCATCTGCGAATCTAGCACCTCAGTATTGTAGGCTTTTTGAGATCCTTAAGAGGATTGGACCGGTGGCCTATCGACTTGCAATACCTCCGAAAATGAAAGTCCAAGATGTTTTCCATATTTCATTGCTTAAAATATATGTAAATGATGTTGAGCATGTTATTGATTGGTCTATATTGCAGGTGGATCCAAAAGGAGAATTCCTTTTGGAACCTTAGTGAATTTTGCGGAGAAATATGCTCATGCTCTGGACTGAGCAGGTTAAAGTGCAGTGGAAGCACTTTGGACCCGATGAACCTACATGGGAGATGGTTGATCAGATGCAAGCAACGTATCCTTCCTTATTTTACAGTTGAGGTAAAGCAGTTTTGGCATATGCATATATGTATATGGATGTAAATATTTCCATGAGATATATTATAAAGCTCCAATAAGTGGTATGGTTGTCTTGTCGTTATGTTTGTCTTCATGGTATTTCTTTTCAGCAGGTTGTTGATTGTAAATACCAAATTGAGCTAAGTTATAATGTTCCATGGGCAGTATGTTTTGTCTTTCAGCTGTTTTGCTGGTTGTAGGTGTCATTGAACACCAAGGATGGTGTTCCCCTAAGGGGAAGGGGTTTGTCATAGCCTTAGGTTAAAAATCCATGTAATAAAGTTAATCAAGGCAAAATAATACCAAGGTCATGAGACACGTATTCCAAGCTAAATGCTGGGAAAAACATCCTATTGGGTCTTCATTTGGTTTCTTAGGGCTAAAGGGAAATTGGCAAAGGAAATTACGAAGGCTTCGGAAAGGAAATGGGAAAGGCTTTGGAAAGGAAAACTGGAAATAATTGGCCTTTTAATTATGAAAATAATGAAAAAATGGACAATAGGAGGTGAAAGGCCACATGTTGCATGTGAGGAGGAAAATGAAGGAAAAATAATAGAAATTAAAGAAAATAAAGGCCTTGTACCCTTACTGTTTATCATTTTTTAGAGTTTCATCAAGTTCTGGGTAGAGGTTGATCCTATCCATAAAAAAGTGGCTTAGATCTCGAGGTTGTTGGCAGAGAACATAGTGGAAAAGTCTACAGTTACTCGGATGCTGGGTAAGTCAACTCAAGGTTTCCAACATTGGAGCATTAAGTATTAGGCCTTAAAGTGCCCTACAGACAAAGTTTTTCCTTATATTATAGCTCTTTAATATACTACTAAGTTTGAAGAGTAGTACTCAAACCAATATCTTGAAGCTTCAACCAAGGAGGATTAACCATACCCTTATATGAACTACCCAATTACCATGGAACATAAGATTATTTTTCTAAATGTTATTATCAATGCCAAATAACAATCAAGAATTCATGCGATTAATCTAACATTGGTTTCAAGATACCTACATGGCTTCTAATATACCCTAAGCTATTTGGAAGTGAGATTCCATGTACAAGTGTTATTTAATGTGATATTACTTAAATATCTACTAACATGTCTACCCATAAAACCCAAAAAAAATGTCAATTAATGCCTCAAAATGTTCTCTAAAGGTTTCATATCCGAATTTGCCAAACTAAGTCCCATCGATAAAGGCAATCTTGTGAGCTAATTCCTGCACTTTTTCCACCATGAAAAGATCGATATGGATTAAAAACAACATAATTATCCAATCTGATTACTTAATTGATTACTTGCTAATATAATTAGAAGTAATTGAAAAGACAATCATTTTTTGTGACATTCTCAAGGATTTATCAAGAGTACAATTAGTTTTATATCAATTTTTGTGTGAATTTACTCACTAATTTTCAATAAAAACTATTAGACTGTAGAAAATTCACAAGAAGGAAAGGAACAAAGTCAACCACACAACTACTTGACACTAACATTAAGCTCTCTTGCTAACAAAATTCCTAAATCTTCTACTTCTACTATACGGTGTCAATCTAAAGAACAATATAACAATGAAAACAACAAGTTTCTCAAATCTCCAAAGGAACCCTCAAAAGAAGAAGATAATCCTTTAAAAAGGAAGACACATCAAAATATCAAATAATAATAACTCCTCCCCATATAAAAAACAACCTTGACGCTAAAATGAAAAATATTTGTCATTCATCACTACCCACCTTTCATGGTCTATCTAAACAAAATCCAATTAGCTTCCCTTTTTTACTTCAATATCCTACATTAGTTTCAAAAGATATGGATACAGATACATCAAGTGGAACTACCTCACCATCATCAATAGAATTAGGTTTTACCACAATCCTCACCAGATCACTAGGCCATAAACAATCGTGGATGCCACCGGATTTCTCCACCTACCCAGTGAGGAATTTTCCTATCTGCTAGTCTCTAGGCTTTACCGAAATCTACATTTTGATCTAGGGATCACTAGGCCATAATCGATACAGCACCCTTAAGGCTTTACCGTATATCCCACCATTCACCAGCAAGGATTCCTAGTCCTGATCAAGAGTAACCACCTATAGTATTTACCATATATCTCATGATTCACTAGTCGAGGATTC
>APFE031441312.1:0-27497 GCA_000404065.3 Pinus taeda
TGTGGGAATATGGGACTGCAGGACTGCGAGACTGCAAGACTGCAGGACTATGGGATTGCGATATCGCGCGACTGTAGGACTCCAAGAATGAGGGATTGTGGGACTGAAGGACTACGAGACTACAGGAACATGGGATTGTGGGATCACAGGACTATGTGACTATGGGACTGTGGGATGTACCTATTGAGGAGGTAAATCCCCTCTGTGGATAGAGGTGATCCCTACTAGCCCAGACCAGGTCTAACAACAATCATACAACACTACAGCGCAAGTTCCTAATTGCAAATTAAAGACCAGTGATGCAGGCCTACCTGGATTCAAATGCTAGTGCTTGTAGAAGAGGTGACACTCCCGCTCCTTTGCTTCAGCAGATCACGATCCCCACGATCTCCGTGAATGGACACCTGCACATACAAGAAACGACACAAACACAAACATACAATCCAGCATATGCAAATATATATCAGTCAGAAAGGATATAACTCATCATCATCACAAACAACAATAAGAGTGGAACCATAACAAATAGTCGTTTATTAATAATAATCAAAGAAGAATACAACCATAGTTCTGACGCTAGATTCTCCTTTGGCTGGGTAGTCAGTAGCACATGTCTTGCAAAGCTTGTTGGGAATAGCAACAAGCCTCTCTCTCTTTGGTTATTGGACAATAATCTCCTTGCTTGGATTTGGCCTTATGGGAATCAAGAACGCTCTTGCAGCATGAAGCTCTTGGAAACTTGACAATTCTCAATCTTTGGAACTCTAGAACTAGCTTGCCAAGGAAAATGGACAAGCTTTTATAGATGGAGGAAGGGGAGTTGGGATCATCCACAATAATCATGGGATTGGCCTTATCATCAAGGAAGCTTCCATGAGAGGTGGCAAACCACTTCCTCTTTATGGAAATCCGTAGCCAAACCACCCAACTCAAGATAGATTCATCCCAAGAATTTGTTAGGATGAAACTTCCGTCGTTTGTTTGTTAAAAACCGCTATTGATTATGGTTGGCGCAAGTGCGACTCTGTGACAGAGCGCCAACTAGCGCGCGCTCTTTGGAGGATTTTCCCCCTTGGCGCGAGGGCTGCACTATGGAACCGCGCCAATGGAAAAAGAGCTATTTTTAGGGTTTTCTAGTAGATGTCTTCAGGGAAAATAAAGCTCATGTTCAGAGGAATGTAATGCAAGTTTTTGCGGGGCATGTCACTTCTCATAGGTCCCAGAGTGAGTCCTCCAAGATGCGGGAGAGGGGTAGCAGGGACGGTGGAAAATTGTTGTGTAACAGATGCCCCCTAAAGCATGAGGCCCAAGAGAGAGAGAGAGGGGTGAAATGCTTTACGAGAACATGTCCAACCGAAAACACTACCTCCGGAAAACCTGCATGGAGAAGTACAAATGATATCTCAAATACATGATATATGTGGTATGGGCGCAGCCATCCATAGCAGAGTACACAAGAATATAGATCCAAGGTATGGACGCAGCCATCGAGTGAGGATCGATAAATAAACTTAGGCATGGTCGCAGACATCCAGTGAATGAGTCATGTAATAATCATAATAATCCACAAAATCGCAGCCTAGATCCCAACAGACAAAATCCAGGGTCTTGCACTCCATCTTGATCTGAACAAAGTACAAGTTCAAGCATGCGAATATAGGAGTCGAAGTCGAACATGCAGGAACATCGTCTGATTACTAGCCAATGATGAAAATTGCTAACAGATGCGAGAGGTACCACCAATAATGACAATGGCCCTTAAGGTACTATAGGTACAATCTACAGTGTGCGAATCAGTGAGCCGACGTCAAACACTCGTAGAATCATTCGCTCAGAGGCCAATGATGAAAACCTCACATCTAATGCGAAGAACATGCCATTGAGGCATGCAGGCCCCAAGGAACCACAAGGGAGTCTCTAGATCAACTTCCTGGATAATGAGCTGAAGTCGACAGGAAGTGACCTTGATCAAAGGTGGGCCATTGTGTTTCCCACATCATCGACGTGAGACAGAGGAAGATAATGTTTTTGTGAATCAGGATTACATGAGCTATCAGAGGGAGGTTGATATTTCGTAGAGGTCAAATTCTCTTGAACATATCGGCGGCACGACAGTGGACTTGGCAGTATTTGACATCAATCGATCAGAGGTCATGGTGACAAGGCAAAGAGTAGGTGAAAGGTCAAACGGGATCATCCAAACCCACGGAGGCAAGTGAAAAACGAGATGAGATGTCCCCACCCAGACACGAATGCAGATAAGTGCCATGTTCAAGAGTGACATACTGCTGACACAACAACGATTCTGGTTCCATTTTCCCCACCATTTTTAGTGAATACCCCAATTATTTTTATTAACAGGTTTGACAGGAATAGCATATGCTTATAAAAATTTCATTTCGACGGAATCCAATGTCATCAATTTTTAACGAGTCTGATAAAGGAAGAACTCAACGCCTTTTCATGTTTAGAGAGTTTGAAAAGACAACAGAAATGTAAACTCCTGGGATGTCCTTTTTCATAAAGTTGTGTCTTTCGAGCCCAAAAAAGTATAAAACAATGCTCAAAAGAACCGCACGACCATTACGATTGAGGAGTACTTTTCATGATTAGTGACTTCGATCTGAAAAAGTAAAAAAGCGACCGAAATCACGTCGTTTCGTAACCGTTAACGAGCCTGAAACAACAAGGGCCCGTCGATATTTTCATCTTTACACGGTCGGAAAAGAGTTTAAAGACGACTGCCTCTTATTTACATTTAACGAGTCAAGAGGAATAACTCGACAATCTTTTCATCTTTAAACGGTCAGAAAAGAGCTGAAAGTAGACCTCCATTTTTATTCTCTTTAACGAGTCAAAAAGGGAAAAAATACTCGACAATCTTCTCATATTTTACGAGTTATAAAAGAGCTTAAAGGTGACTCGTCCTAGAGGAACGAGTGGTATAAAGGGTAGCAACTGGTTCCAGCAATGGTGGAACTACTCAAAACATGTAATGGTCAAGAGGCTGGCTAACAAAACCACTCATAACTACGGTCCCTCAGGAAAGGTAAAACAACCAAGTGAAAACATATGATCGTCCAAAGAGATGGTGGAAATGGAATGAAACAAACAAGGTTCATCTAACATAATTGAGCATATAAAAATGAAAATCACGAGATGTACATCAGGTATGGGTTCATTTTTACATAAGCTTGAACCATGGAGAACTCTGCTTGGATTTGGTTTAATGTTTACACAAGCTTGAAACGAAAAACCATGCTTGTTATAAGTTCACATGCCCCTAGCATAATGACGCAAAACGAGGTACATGCCCACCAAGCTTCATTGCATTCAACAAAGTGGATGGAATGAAGGTGCACTTTCGAGATCTTGGAAAGACTTGACTCGTATTTTACGAGATCTTAATAAAAAGACTCAATTTGGAAAGGGAGTTGTTTCATTTTTTAATGAGGTTGACACAGTAAAAGAACTATCCTCCTAACCCTTGTTTCATTTTTTAATGAGCTTGACACAAGATCAGGAACTATGCTCGACCAAACCCAGTTTCATTTCTTAAGGAGCTTGACATAGGAAAGCGAACTATGCTCCGACCAGACCTAGTTTCATTTTTTAAGGAGCATAACATAGGAAAGTGAACTATGCTCCGACTAGACCCAGTTTCATTTTTTAAGAAGCTTGACGTAGGAAAGCGAACTATGCTCCGTATGAACTTCATCATAATGAACAGGAAGTCATTGCTTCCAAAAGTGCCACTCCTGGTGGAAGGATAACGTCTTGGAAGTCAGGACCCAATGCCCCCAGGACACTATGCACGACAACAGCATCACTGGATACAGGCACGGGATAAGTAGCCACGTAGTTGACCTGCGGTGGGGCAGATGCAACCGGTGGATAAAAACCAGGAGGGGATGGCAACTATGTAGGAGGCACCAGGGGACTAAAGAATGATAATTGATCTATAGTCACAATTCTTCCATCATGTGGAAAGCAAACCACACAGAAAAGTGAAGAGACAAGGGCCCCCATGGCATAAACATTGTCACGACCAAGGAGAAGACTGAAATCTAAAGCACCTTGGGTAACCATACATCTATATAGACGGTTTTGCCTCCCAAAGTAATAGGGAACTTCGGAAGGATCCCTAATGGTTGACTAGTTCCTCCGTCAAACGCCATCAGATTCTGTGTGACCAGCACAAGCTGTGGGGAGCCCAAAGTTTGCCAAGTAGTGGAAGGCATAAGACTGACAGATGCACCCTCATCCAAGATAGTGCCAGGTACTGCCTTATCATAGACATGTACTATAATCTGGAAAGGCACATGGGATGGAAGGTGGAAAGTAGTCAGGTGACTCCAGTCGAATGAAATGATTGAACTACTTGGTGGGGGAATCGTATGATTGCCCCCCTGCTCTGAAGAAGGACTCTCGAGATCAGTTGGGATAGGAGAGTTGTTTGTGGACTCAGGAGAATCTAACGAGACAAGAAGAACATGAGCATTACGCTCTTTTGAAACAGAGTGATCAATGGGCGGTGAACCCAAGTTGACACTCTCTCCGACCAATGGTTGGTCCCGAACAGGCTTGGCACAGCCAGGTTCGGAAAGAGGAGGATGGACAAGAGAAGGATCTAAATCAATCTCTTTGTCGACAGGAGAGGATCTAGAGAGAGCCTTTGATAACCAATGGGGAGGTGGGGTGAAGAAGCTGTAAGACTTTCCAAAATAGCGGAAGCTTTATCCAAGAGCGGACAAAGGTGAAGGAAATGGTTGCCTTCACATAGCCTACAGGGGAATCGAATCTTCCCATGCTTCTTACCATTGCCAGTTGATAGGGTAGCATCGCCATGAGCTTAAGAGGACGATGAGGGGCAGGCTAGAGCATGAGACCATACTTCTAAGATCCTGGGAATGCTAGGATAATCACGAAGAAGAGGGTCTGCCTTGCACAATTTACAAGGAAACTTAACCTTTCGCGGAGGAGGAGAAGGGTTCCGACCTGAGCTGTACTCAAGGCAATAGATGCACTTTTAGCCTCTCGCTTATGAGACTTCTTCTTCTTCGTCTTCTTCTTATTCTTCTTAGCCACCTGGTTACTTGAATCCAGACTTTCACCAGGAGAAGTAGAAGATGAGGACGTAGAAACAGGCAAAGAAGGGGAGAGGTTCACCTTGGAATCAACATGATGTTGTTCGTGTGGAGGAACTGATTGACCAGTAGTTGAGACATTAGTGACCATAGAGGTTGAGAACAACCAAACAAGCAAGCCAACAGTTAACCCAGGAAGGGACAACGTTGCCATGTAAGGAGCACCAACATTCCCAAAAGGAGGAAAATGACCAGGATTCCCATCAGAGGGGATTTCGAGGTTGGTGAACTCTGGAAAAGTTGCCATGAAAAACTTAAAATCGCACATGGGGCTGAAAACGAGTTAAGAAACATAATCAAACGGCCAACAAACAGAATCTAACAGGGTGTGTGATCGCGGGTGATTTAATTTTTAAGACACAAGGACATAACTTGACCTTTTCATCTTTAAAGAGTCGAGAAAAGGACAAAAAGATGACTCTAGTCGCCTTCGAATGTTTAATGAGCTTGAAGTGACAAGTGCTCAGCCGAGCCTTTTCTTTTACGGAGTCTGAAAAGGAGCAAAAGTGACTACTTTGGAGAACTAGGCAAAAGGTTTACCAGACAATCCGTAAAACTGCATATACACCTTGGCAATCATATGAAAACCAAGGACTTTCCGTACGGTAGTCAATCTTCCCGAATGCTATGTTCAGTGCGTTACGGGCTGTAAGGTGGCAGACACGGCTTCCTATGGATAAAGGATGATAACCTAGTGGGTCTCCCATAACTCGATGGTACTGGGAGCACAATTCCCTACGACCCTATTGAGTCACAAAGGAAGAATCACCCAACCTTGAGTGGAAACAAAAGTGACTAGGTTTAACGACGCCAGAGCACGTCTCTAGCCTAGACCTCTAAATAGTGTGCATTATGTTCCAATGCGTTGTTAGATTCATTCAATTCATTTTAAAGTTGATCTTGGATTATGTTCCAGTTTTCAGGCCTTACTGTATGTAATGTCTCAAAATCTCCTAAATGCAAGCTATATGCCACAGTATATCATTTCATTCGATGAATGCTAACTATAAGAGAGTTGAGAGCTTTCACACAAACAAAATGATCATAAAACAACCAATGATATCTCTAATGCAGCTAATGCAAATTAAAAAGCTTTTCCTTGAAAGTCACTAATCATTAATAACAACGAAAAGCTCTAATTCACATTAACTAATGAAAAGCAAAACATATTTTTCTTTTAATGTTAAGGGCAAGATGCACTAAACAAATTTTGAGAAATGATAATAAGAGAGCAAAAACAAGCAAATTTCACCTAATGCAAGCACAATCAAATCCCTAGATTGACAAAGCAGTCCTTCAAAGCCGAGAAAAATCCCAGAGACACAAATGAGCCATGTAATCTAGGCCCAAAGAAAAACAAGGTGGAATTCAAGTGAAAAAAAAGATTGGTCACTCAAACAACGCAATGAAATGATCAACAACTACTAAATGAATGCCGGGGAGCAATCAGAAAGTTGACTGGACCAATAAAAAACCAAAAACTCCTAAGGAAGGCTCGACACACAAGATGCCCTAGGGCTAAAAATGTGGAATCGATAGAAAACGGAAAACAACCAAAGGATGAAGGTTAAAACTAGTCAAACAAGACTCCAATACACTCAAGTAGTCGAGAAAATGCATCAAAAACAAATACCAGGCTCAGAAGGCTTAAAATCAAGCAAACCCTAGCAGTCCCCAGACCTGACGTGATTGTCAGGCTGAAACTTGCGCCTTTTCAGGATTGGCACGAGTAGTACATTGACAACTGGCACCAATTGACATGACTGTCTGGCTGAAACTAGCACCTTTTAATGATTGGCACGAGTAATACATTGACAACTAGCGCCAATTGGCGTTGCTGTGCCAAAATGAAAAATAAGCAATCCAAAACCAGGCCAATGATAACCAGGTAAACCAAGAAGCAAAAAATAGCAAGGAACCCAGCCCAAAAGGCTAACCAAGCAAGAAAAAAATCGAGAAACAACCAAAAAGGCAAGATAAACTCCCTAGTGGAGTCTCCGAATTGTTGAGGAGGTAAATCCCCTCTGCAGACAGAGGTGATCCCTACTAGCCCATAATGGGTCTAGCAACAATCATACAATGCTATAGCGCAAGTTCCTAATTGGAAATTAAAGACCAGTGATGAAGGCCTACCTGGATTCCAACACTAGTGCTTGTAGAAGAGGTGACACTCCCATTCCTTTGCTCTAGCAGATCACGATCCCCACGATCTCCGTGAATGGACACTTGCACATACAAGAAACGACACAAACACAAACATACAATCCAACATATGCAACTATATATCAATAATAAAGGATATAGCTCATCATCATCACAAACAACAATAAGAGTGGAACCATAACAAATAGTCGTTTATTAATAATAATCAAAGAAGAATACAACCATAGTTCTGACGCTAGATTATCCTTTGGCTGGGTAGTCAGCAACACATGTCTTGCAAAGCTTGTAGGGAATAGCAACAAGCCTCTCTCTCTTTGGTTATTGGAAAATAATCTCCTTGCTTGGATTTGGCCTTATGGGAATCAAGAAGGCTCTTGCAGCATGAAGCTCTTGGAAACTTGACAATTCTCAATCTCTGGAACTCTGGAACTAGCTTGCCAAGGAAAATGGATAAGCTTTTATAGATGGAGGAATGGGAGTTGGGATCATCCACAATAATCATGAGATTGGCTTTATCATCAAGGAAGCTTCCATGAGAGGTGGCAAACCACTTCCTCTCTATGGAAATCTGTAGCCAAACCACCCAACTCAAGATAGATTCAGCCCAGGAATTTGTTAGGATGAAACTTCCACCGTTTGTTTGTTAAAAAACACCACTGATTATGGTTGGCATGAGTGTGACTCTGTGACAGAGCGCCAACTAGCGCGTCCTCTTTGGAGGATTTTCCCCCTTGGTGCGAGGGCTGCACTATGGAACCACGCCAATGGAAAAAGAGCTATTTTTAGGGTTTTTTAGCAGGAGATGTCTTCAGGGAAAATAAAGCTCATGTTCAGAGGAATGTAATGCAAGTGCTTGCAGGGCATGTCACTTCTCATAGGTCCCAGAGTGAGTCCTCCAAGATGCGGGAGAGGGGTAGCAGGGACGGTGACAAATTGTTGTGTAACAGTACCCATTGTCAATGTGCGGGATTCATTATGCCCGGGGCCCTCCAATGGGTTCTTTTTCTTTCATTTAAAGGAAACAGAACCCCCATCTTCAAATTGTTCTAACTTCTGATCTAGAAACCTATTTTTGGACTTCTATATACCATTGGAAATCCTATCATGAGAACTATGCATCAAAGAGGGTCTGATTTGACTTTGAGAGCTTCAGTGGCTTGGGAAATGGTTTCAAACTTCATTGATTTCTTGCACTTTGTTCATATGATAACTTTATAAAGGAGTGAGTGACAACATTGTCTCCAACTGGGGACAGTGCCTTGCTGGCAAGGTGCTGAGAACATGTAGACCAATATCCTTCACCATTGGGAATGGAGTCAGAAATATATGAACTTACATAAAATTTCCATGAACCTTTGTTTTCAAGGAGTCACTTCCTCCTCAAATTGAAATTCAGAAATTAAAACTCTAATAATTGGAAATTAAATGCTCAGCTATTGATATTATTTATATACATTCCTACTTATGCACAAGTTCGAGTTCACCTAAGTGAGTTCCACCCTCCAATGGAGCTAGACTATCATTTGGGTACTGGACCTTATGCCTTCACACTTCTGAAAAATAAAAAATAAAACAAGCTTGCACCATGAAAATTCTTCAAACAAAGATCCTGATACATGTTGCTAAACTGACCTCTATTGTTGGCTTAAGAATATGCTCATGTACTCAGCTATAGGGTGATGGAATGGACAAAGAAAGTTTGCAACTACCTATTTTTCACAGATAGTCTACTGACCAATGTCTTCCTATCCAAGGCAGCCATAAACACGTTTTAGCTCCTCAGCCATAGATATTTCAAGAAAAACTTCTTGTTGATCTTTTACTACCCATTTTTCAAAGGGTCAAAACTATTGGGAATCTGCAATGGAATCTTCAACTTTCGAACTGTAAGAGTCATAGACTAGAGATCCCCTTACAAATTCAAAATAGGAATATTTTTGTGATAGGCAATAATAGAATCTGTGTGGTCCTTCCACTCTGGTCTTTTCTTGGAAAATTTTTTGCTAGGAGCCTTCTCCCCACATGCAGGTAAACAACTCCTTTTGAACCTCCATGACCACCTTGTCCTCCTCTAAATAATAAGAATCAAAAATAGGAGGAGGTTCTTGATCATGTTCTTGGGGTGAAAGATGTGCATTGTTGACTGGATCCTCTCTAGTGACTTCTTGGTGGGCTTCCTCTTCTTGCACAGCTTCCCATGACTGGGACCGTGGTGCCTCTGCATCACTTGAATCTTCACCAGAGTTGTATTCATCATAGGAAGGGGAAACATTACATTTAGTCGAATCAAACAAATGGGGGTTTGTTGGTAGCTAAATGATGTTTCCTTATTCACTTTCTCTTTTAGTGGGTGATTCTTCTTGATGCGAGTGGATGTTTTCATGGAGTGGAGCTCCACAAACATCTTCAGCAGGGTCTTCAACCTTAGGAGTGTCTTCATTTTTAAAATGCAAGAAATAATCTTCAAACAGAGCATTCGGTGGGTAAAATCTTTTGAAATATTGATATAATGTTGTATGAAAACATTTCAAGGAAGATATGTTGCCACGAGGTATCATTTTAAAACAAACTCTAGCATCCTCTTCTAAAGACAACTTAAACAACTTCATTTGTACATCTTCAAGATAAATACCTTGTTGCTCCAAGAATTCATAAAAATCTTTGAGGTGTTGGTTAGGACTTCTCTCTATGTTCCCACTAAATCTAGGAAAATAGGCATTCCACACATGAAATGTGGGCACATGATTGGGATAACTAGAAATAGAAGAGAAATCTAGTGGGGCAAATTGGTTGGCCAAAAATGTAGGAAGGGCCATCTTGAAAACCTCCCTATATGATTGATTTCAGCTTCAAAAGTAGAGATATTTTTGGGTTGTTGTACCATCTGAGTGAGTATGGGGCTACTTGAAAGCCATGATGATCAAATAGAGATATGGGCAGTGGAGTCGCTGGGATGTTTACCACAAGATTGACAGTGGAGTCACCAACGTGAGAGATCTTCAACCCACACTTCCCTTGCTCACCTAAAAGAGGAAATATAAAATTTTGTCATACTTAGAGAAATCATTAAGGGAGTTTTGAGGTCTAAAATGGGCCTCCTAAGGAAATTATAAAATAATAGTGGAAATAATAAAATAACATTACATTACATCATCAAATTTTAGAGGGAAAAAAAAAAAAAAAAAAAAAAAAATCAACTCGTATTTCCAACTTATCTCCCTATGGGTTTACTCAAATTTCAAGCAGAAACACTCGTTGGATGTAGAATTTGATTCCTCATCCAAGGAGAATGCATGTTTCATACTTTCGATGGATTCTGCTACACGAATCCATCAAAAGCACAATGAAAATAAAATTTATAAGAACCAATAGGATTAAAGATGATTATGTCAACCATGGGGGATGAGTCACCATTTTTGGAGTAAAAAAGTAAAAAGATTAAAAAATAATAAAATAATAAAACTATTTTTTCAACTCGTATTTTTTACTTATCTCCCTAGGTTTTTACTAAACTTTTGAGCGAGATTACTCATTGGATGAAAAATGTAATTCCTCATCCAAGGAGTACCCATGTTGCATACTTTCGATGGAGTCTACTATATGAAAAATGAGAAATACATTAAAAACGTGATTGCAATCAGGGCGATATTCAAAGAAGAATGTCATCTCCTAGTGGGCGACACACAATAATGAGACACCTTAAAAATAAAGTTGGAGTAGTGGTGTAGAGGAGTAAGAGGAGGGGAATATATGCATAGGGTTGTAAACAAGCAGAATCCTTAGCGATAATGTCCCACCATAAATATGGAAGGGGAAGGAGGTGAAATGGTAGAAATAGAGGAGTGTTGATTAAGGGTTCAGGCTAAATATACATGGGTATCATTCTCTGCTTAACAGCTAAAGTAAATTTGAGCTACCACATGTATTGCAAGCTAATCAAATACACAAGTAAATCAATAGTTTCTACAGGTACTGAGTGCTAGTGAATAACACAAATAAACCAGTGATATGCACACGTATTGTTCTCTTATTAAGCAGCCTAGATAAATCCACGAATCAACATGAATCCAACAACTTCACTAATACTATTTCACGGAAAGAAAAGAACAAATGAAATGAGATTACCGAGGGGAACATGCTACACATCTATCATGCTTGGAATAAATAGGGAGTTTCATTAGTCTTAAGGGTCAAAATAACCAGTCCATACATTCAACACAACATTAGTTAAGTCCCCCATGAAACAACAAATAGAACCAAAGTGGCATCTCAAAATTTAGACTTAGTGGGTGAGAAATTCCAGAACTAGCCAACCCTTATTAAAGTGTTGCTTCCACCCTTTTATAAGAAGAGGGGGATTTGGAAGTACAATTTACAAAATATCTGAGCCAGAGCTCCAACTGTCTTGCTAGACTAGCTATCTCGGCCTATGTAAGGCGTTATTGCCCAAAACGATTACAATTTGGATTCAACCCCTATTACACAACATTTTGTCACTGTCCCTGTACTTCCCATTCTACAATCCTGGAGGACCTTTACAGTGAACCCTACATGCTTTCCCATCATGAAGAAACTCCCATTATGTCCCCCTTCATGAGCATAACATTTCCCTTTTGCATCATTTCCCAAGAATCTTCCTTTTACCCCAGTTTACAAGACTAACGGTAATGACCAGTTCATCCCCTACACCGATCTACAGAGCTTAACAATGGGACTAGTGTCGATCAGTGCTACTGAGCCTTCTCTCATTCGCGTCGATCCTCTTTTGGCAAGTTTTTTAAATATGAAGTCAAAGCTTCCAGGTCTAGAAGCTTTGTAATGGATGTTCGGAAAATGGTTGGGATGGATGGAGCCGAGGAAGTTAGTTTGGGTTCCTTTCCCCTATTATAATGGAACAAACCCAAGAGATAAGGCCTCTCCCATGATAAGAGGAACCATCTCTCCTCCATCAAAGGTATATAAGCCCCTCCTTTCCCAAGATGAACTGGTTTTTCAATGTAGTTTTTGTATTCGTAGTTTTTGAATGAGTTTGAATGATAAACAATACAACTATAGCTTGTAGCTTTCTAGTGTATGTTTGAGGGAGGATAGTGTTTTTGGTTTGGTTTGAGACTAAATGGAAGAGGCCTTAAAACTTTGATTGCTGGGTGTTTCTGGGAAAACTAGTGTCTTTTTGATTGACTAGCCCTCTAGGTTTGGTAGCTACCCTAGGAACAAATAGTTTAAAGCAATTTGTGATTTCTTCTATGTATGATAGATAAGAGAGAGGCAAAGGAACCAACCTGGATCTTCTGCTAGACTCCTTGCTTGATCTCTCTCCCCTTGACAGAGCTTGCAACTCCTCTCCATACTTATCCTGCTTGAAGAGTACTTGTAGAGACACAGTAATAAAGAACTGTCAAAGCATCTTGATCTATTATATCATAAGCATTGCAGAATCAGAAATACAATGAACATATAATAACATTTACAAATAATAACATTCACAATTGCACAACTGTATGGAAGAAAACTCGAAGAACTTTATAAAATAAAAGGGAGAATTACAACCCAGCTGTCTGATCCTGCATCATCCTCCCAGCATCAAAGCCCTCTTCACCTCATGAAAAGCAAGATCATACCAACAATACAATGCTCATTCTCAGATACAAACTATCAACACTTCCTTATAAATTACAAAATTCAAGCCTCTAGATCTCTCAACTGAGGGATCCATTTATAGATGTGTGCAAGGGTGTGAGTCATCTCTGGGTTTTTGATTAGTGTCATTCCACTTGTGCATTGGTTCCACTTGGAGATTTCTTGGATCTCTTTCTCATCTCTGGGCGAATTCAGAGAGGCAAGTGTCATAGGAGAAGTTTCTAGAAGATTCCATGAGCATCCACTTAGCAAACTGTCTCAGAAATTTGTCCATCCACGCTCATCGCACCTTATAGAAGGCCTCATCAGTATGCATCGCACCTGGCTAGTGTAGAAGTCAGTATGCATCGCACCCTAACTGTGGAGTAGTCAGTATGGTCCATTTTAGGGCAGTTTTGGATGGCTTTTCAAGTGGAACTATTGGGGAATGATGTAATTAGGTGACCATGTTCGTTTAGGGTATGAAACAACACTTTTAGGGGTTGAAAAGCCCTAGTTTATCAACATATAATATTGGGATTGAAGTTCCCAAATATGTCTATAACACTGGGGCTATCCATGAGATGCTAGCAGAAGTGTGGGAACACAGATACATCGGAGGAGCCCAACAACATCAAGGCATCGGTTGTAATCTCTTTCAAAATTTATATGAATACAACTATTGATTGATTTCCTACATGAAGTGTTATCTTACATCTTTATGGCTTAATGTTCCTTGACTTATTAAGTAGGTTGAATACAATATTGTATGTTATCATGTTTGTTGTTCATGTTTGTTTGCTTGTTTCAGGTATTCGAAGGAAGGAAACGAAAGATAGCTAGAGTAAGGAAGCGGGATCATCACCAAGCAGAATAGCATTCTAACAGGTAGGCCCTCTTAATTGATTCTAGCTTAAGGAGATTTTCCATAGAATGTTTGTTTGTGGCTAGACCCGATCTCTTGGGCTAGAGGAATTTTTTGTGTCCACACTGAGAATTACATTCACCACAAAACTCCCATTATCTCCCTCTTCATGAGCAGAACATTTCCCTTTTTCATCATTTCCCAAGAATATTCCTTTTACCCCAGTTTACAAGACCGACGTTAATGACCAGTTCATCCCCTGCGCTGATCTGGAGAGTTTAACATTGGGACTAGTACCGATCAGTGCTACTGAGCCTTGTCTCAATCACATTGATCCTCTTTTGGAAAGTTCTTTTTAAATATGGAGTCAAAGCTTCCAGGCCTAGAATCTTTGTAACAGAAGTCTGTAAATGGTTGGGCTAGATGGAATCGAGGAAGTAATTTTTGGTTCCTTTCCCCTATTAGGATGTAACAAACCCAAGAGATCAGGCCTCTCCCATTATAAGAGGAACCATCTCCCCTCCATCAAAGCTATATAAGCCCCTCCTTTCCCAAGATGAATTGGTTTTTGGACGTAGTTTCAGTATTGGTAGTTTTGGAGTGAGTTTGAATGATCAGTAAGACATCTATAGCTTGTACCTTTCTAGTGTATGTTTTAGGGAGAATAGTGTGTTTGGTTTGGTTTGATACTAAAGGGAAGAGGCCTTAAAACTTCAATTATTGGGGCTATCCATGAGATGCTAGTAAAAGTGTGGGAACCTATATACGTCGAAGGAGACAAACAACATCAAGGCATTCGCTGTAATCTCTTTCTGAATTTATATGAATACAAGTATTGATTGATTTCCTAAATGAAGTGTTATCTTACATCTTTATGGCTTAATGTTCCTTGACCTATTAAGTAGGTTGAATACAATATTGTATGCTATCACGTTTGTTGTTGTTGGTTGTTTGCTTGTTTCAGGTATTCGAAGGAAAGAAATGAAAGATAGTTGGAGAAAGGAAGAAGAATCAACACCAAGCGTAATAGTGTTCTAAGAGGTAGGCCCTCTTAATTGATTCTAGCTAAAGTATATTTTCCGTAGATTGTTTGTTTGTGCCTAGACCTACTCTCTCAAGCTAGAGAAATTGTTTGTGTCTGCATTAAGAATTTACTTGCACCACAAATTGGTGACTCCAATGGGGAGCCAATCCTCTCATTTGCTTCATTTTTATTTCATGGTTTTGTGTGAATTTTTGTAGTATCACCATTTCCCTTTAGTCCTCTTTGCTTTACCTGATTTATTGCCTTGAGTCTGAAATTTACACTGGCGGGTCTAGTTTTCTCCTTCGAAATTTTTTATTTATTTCTTGAATCCCTCTATCAGTGCTCTTTTTGGCCAAACAGTCACATCGATCAGGCCTATCAGCTCTAGTTGTAGTCTGGCTAGTCGTGTCAATCGTGCTGATCAATGCTTGTTGTCAGTTAGGCAGTCGCACTGATTCCTATAGGTGAAGATCAAGGTTTCTCCTGGATCATAACCAGTGTGTATTGCCCTCTTAATTTCTGCCTCTTATCTTGTTTTTCTTATGTTCTCCCAGACTAGAAATCTTCATTAGCATGCTTTGTGTGCTTGTTTCATTTTCCTTCTCTTTACTTGATTTTTTGAGCCTTTGGATGGTTTGTGGCCCTAGGGTATCTAGGTCATCATCCATTCAGTTGCTTTTGTGCTCAACAAGTCAAGTTATTCATTAGAATCTCCTTTGCATTTCATCTTTTATTCCTTTTATTGATTTCATTTCAATTAAACAAGTTTGAAAAGTTTCGTTTGTTCTTCTCTTGATTAAGCATCTCCTTTTAGGAATAGATCACATTGCTCATCTTGTTCTTGATTGAATAGTTGAATCATTGGTTTGGAAGGATTCCTCTTTTCGTGCTTTCCATTTGACTAATGTTGATTGTTTTGAATTCTTTTCATTAAAGTGTTTGTGAAAGATTCATTTTATCATTCCATTGATAATACATGATTCTAGTTTTTTGAATCAATATGTTACATTCGCTAGCATCATTGAAGACAAGAGTTGCATCATCATTTGCATTCGAAAAGAAATGAATTCTCTTTACTGTTAAAAGGTCTAGTTGAAATGCATTCGATAGGAAGATTCAATGCATTTTGGAGATTTATTAGTGAAAGATTTTATTCTTTGATTGTTGCATTGATTGTGTGTTCTCTATCTCTCAAATAGTGTTAACTTTCATCAAAGACAAAGATTTCCTTTCTCATATAGCTACATGTAGGAGTTTTTTTTTTAAGTTGACAGCGTTAGGGCCTTGTAATTGAAACCTAATTCAAGATCAAACATTAAAATCTATTGAATTAACTTAAGGAAGCATTGAAACTTAATGCTCATATTTATAGGTCTAGGCTAGAGACGTATTTAGGCATATTAAAACCTAGAAGATGTCATTCGCTTCGACAGTAGACATCACTAGTATGGACTTACGCTCCTCGTACTGTCATGTATATAAAGGGAAACCCCACTAGGTATGTAATCCTTTATCCATAGGAAGCCGAGTCTACCACCTTGTAAACGTGATACACCGAACACGTCATTGGGGGAGATTTATTGCCTGTACTTCTCGATTTTCCAGGTGGTATTCTGCAGTTCATGTTTACATGATAATCCTTTTTCCTAGACTATCCTGAGAAATAATCTTGGTATTTTTTACTCTTTAAATTTAAAATATCGTCGAGCACTTGTCCTTTCAAGCTCGTTAACTCTAAAAGAGACTAGAGTCATCTTTTTCCCTTTTCTCGTCTCTTAAAACATGAAAATGCAAAGTTTTGTTTCAATGTTTTAAAACTAACTTCCCACAAAATATTCCTGGTAAAATTATCTTCCTTAGCATTTCTTTAGGGTTGATTCCAATGGAAACTTTTCTGGAGACTACTAGTCAAGGATTCCCCTTGTATGCGAATCTTGGTCCTTTTCCTTTTTTTGGAAGTGCTGGGGCCCCTTATATGGCAATGTTGTCCCTTCGTGGGCTAACCATTGGTCTATCTATCTGGTTGTTTTCGACCTCGATGGTCCCGAGCATCCTAACTCCTGTCCAAACATCTCCTTTGCTCGAATCATGTCACGATGATTCTAAGGTTGACCCCTTGCCTTCTTCCCCTATTTCTTCACCCTCCTCTTCTACTTCACCTGGTGAAGGTTTGAAATCCAGTAACCAGGAGGTTAAGAAGACGAAGAAGAATAAGTCTGATAAGCAGGAGGCCAACCCTGCAGCTGTTGCTATAAATAAGTTTTCTATCGACAAACCTTCTGATCGTCCATGGAAGGTCAGATTCCCTTGCAATTTGTGTAAGGGTGACCATCTCCTTCAAGACTATCCTGGAATTCCCAGAGTCTTAATGGTATGGTCTCAAAATCTTGATCGACCATCCCCATCGACCTCTAGAGATCATGTCGATGCTACACCCTCAACTAGTGATGGTAAGAAGAAAGGGAAGAGTAGATTTCCCTGTTGGTTGTGTGAAGGAGAGCATCTTCTTCACCTTTGTCCTCTTATGGATAAAGCTTCCAAAGTTTTGGAAAACCTTACAGCTCCTCAGGCCTAACTCCTTGTTGGTTATTAGAGGCTTTCTTCTAACCCTCTTCTAGTTGGTAAAGAGATTGACTTGAATTCATCTCTTGCCCATCCTACTCTTCCTGAGCATGACTCTCTTATGTCTGTTCTTGACCAACCATTGGTCGAAAAGTGTGTCGACTCCAGTTCTTCACTCTGTCCTAGAAGACAATGGTGATCATAATGCTTATGTTCTTCTCATCTCCTCAGATTCTTATGAATCGAAGAGTGACCCTCCCATCCCGTTTGTTCAGAAGAGTTCTTCTCCTATTCTTGCAGAGCATGGGGGCAATCATATGATACCCCCACCAAATAATTATGTCATGTCTTTTGATTAGAGTCCATGGACTTCTTTTCACCTTCCATATTATGTACCTTTTCAGATCACAATATAAGCCTATAATATGGTAGTACATGGCACTATATTAGATGAAGGCGCATATATTAGCATCATGTCTTCTACTACTTGGCAAGCTTTGGGTTCTCGACAGCGTGTTCCTATCACCCGAAATCTATTGGCTTTCAACAGAGGAACCAATCAACCCTTAGGGGCCCTTCAAAAGTTCCCTATTACTTTGGGAGGGAAGACCATCTATATAGACGTGATGGTAGTCTAAGGTCCCCTAGATTTAAATATTCTCCTTGGATGCGACTATGTTTATGTCATGGGAGCTCTTGTTTTTTCGCTTTTTTGTGTGGTTTGTTTTCCACACGAAGGGAGAATTCTGAGTATTGATCAATTGTCATTCATTGATCACCAAGTGCCTCCTTTGCAACCATCATCCCCTATCAACTCTTGTTTGAAAGAAGTACCTTCCCTGCCACAAGTCAACTATGTGGCTACCCATTCCATCTTCGCATTTGCTGATGATCACACAGATGCTATAGGACATTATGTATTGGGGGAATTGAAACCTAATTTATCTTTACTGGGGGGCATGTACCTCGCATTGATTCATTATTCTAGGGGCATGCAAACTTATCTCAAGCATATTTTTTCATTTCAAGCTTGTGTAAACATGAAATCGAATTCAAGCGGAGCTCTCCATGGTTCAAGATTGTGTAAAAATGAACCTATGCGCCCAATTCACATCTCGTTATTGCATTTTTATTAGTTAAATTCTACAAGATGAGCCTAGTTGTTTGTTTCCATTGCCACCATCTCTTTATCTGATCATATGCTTTCACTTGGTTGTTTTTTCTTTTATGAGGAACCATCATGAAGAAACTCCCATTATGTCCCTCTTCATGAGAAGAACAATTCCCTTTGCATCATTTCCCAAAAATCTTCCTTTTACCCCAATTTACAAGACCGATGCTAATAACCAGTTCATCCCTTGCACTGATCTGTAGAGTTTAACACTAGGACTAGTTTCGACCAGCACTACTAAGCCTTGTCTTATTCATGTTGATCCTCTTTTGGAAAGTTTTTTAAATATGGAGTCAAAGCTTCCAGGCCTAGAAGCTTTGTAACAGAAGTCTGATAAATGGTTGGGTTGGATGGAGTCGAGGAAGTTAGTTTGGGTTCCTTTCCCCTATTAGGATGGAACAAATCCAAGAGATAAGGCCTCTCCCATGATAAAAGGAACCATCTCCCCTCCATCAAAGCTATATAAGCCCCTCCTTTCCTAAGTTGAACTGGTTTTTGGATGTAGTTTCAATATTGGTAGTTTTGGAGTGAGTTTGAATAATTAGCAAGACATATATAGCTTGTAGCTTTCTAGTGTATGTTTGAGTGAGAATAGTGTGTTTGGCTAGTTTGATACTAAAAGAAAGAGGCCTTAAAACTTCCATTGTTGGGGCAATCCATGAGATGATAGCAGAAGTGTGGGAACCTGGATACGTCGAAGGAGACTAGTAACGTCAAGGCATTGGTTGTAATCTCTTTTTGAATTTATATGAATACAACTATTGATTGATTTCCTACATGAAGTATTATCTTACATATTTATGGCTTACTGTTCCTTGATCTGTTAAGTAGGTTGAATACAATATTGTATGCTTTCATGTTTGTTCTTGTTGTTTGTTTGCTTGTTTGAAGTATTCAAAGGAAGGAAACGAAAGATAGCTGGAGTAAGGAAGCAGGATCATCACCAAGCAAAATAGTGTTCTAAGAGGTAGGTCCTCTCAATTGATTTTAGCTTAAGGAGATTTTCCATAGATTGTTTGTTTGTGGCTAGACCCGCTCTCTTGGGCTAGAGGAATTTTTTCTGTTCGCACTGAAAATTTACCTGCACCATAATCCCTTCTTGGAAATAAATGGAAATTGCATAACTAAAATTAAAACTAGAGGATGAGGGAGGAAGTGTCCCTTCTACTATCCCTATGAATGGCCTCTTGTCAAGCCACTTCTCTATCATCATGCACCCCTCTGATGTTTAGCTAGTTCCCTGTCGCTTATGTGATTACTGCATGAATGACTCATTCTTTGGAGTAGGGAGTGGGTCGACTGTAAGTGCTTATCTCAGAAGTCCTCAGCAGTGTCTTAGAGTGGAGCACCATGTCATGCCGTTAAGTCTTATTGAGCCCCCCCATACTGATACACCATTGCACCATATTCTTATTCATTATTAGAGCTACCAACCCACCCATATTTAGAAGCTTTGTATCATGCTCTGAAGCTTTACAATAGCGAGAATTTTCCTTTGAAAATTTTTACGGAACAATGGGCATAGATTCACCTTAAACCCATTTTGGTTTAGCCCCCCTTTTTACTTTTCTTATCATATGGCCAGGGGCTATAACTAGGGGATTATCCCTTTGGTTCTAAGGCCTTCAGGCTCCTGCCCGAGGGGCATTTTTCCTTTGTTACATGAAATCCCACACTTTGACAATTTTTGAGGGTTGTCACTATTATACCCCCATGAACCCTACAATCGTCGATCTGTGGGGTTGGGCCCACTAGAAGTATGGCAATTGTACAACTGGAGGGGAAGGCCGTTTTACTTCTTTCCATAGTGAGAGAAGACTTTCGGACATGAACTCCTTATAAAATAGAATATATGAATTATCACATCCAGGATGATCCCCCACATACCACAATCATAGGTCAAGAGAGATCTTTGTGTAGGAGTTCTTTAGCCTATGTGACCACTGTTCACCAATCTGTGTGGGGTGATGTCATCGCAACCATGTGTCACCTTTTGATTCGTGACATGTTTCAGCTGCAAATGCTCCCATATGACCCTTGAAAATGTTGAATCTAAATGTCAAATGGAGGAGAGAGAAAGGGGGCTGAATGTTCCTGCTTTTGCATAAATTTACTTTGTTAAATGATTTCGGTCTTCCGTGATGATTTAACACTAAGGATCTATGCTATAAGTGTGTTTCACCCCCTGCAATACCTTAAGGATGGTCCATTACAGGACTGCAGGATCGTGGGACTACGAGATTGTGGGACTATGGGATGGCAAGACTATGGGACTGTAGGACTGCAGGATTGCAGGACTGCAAGACTGTACGAATGTGGGACTGTAGGATCACAAGATTGCGGGACTATAGGACTGCAAGACTGTGAGATCATAAGACTGATTACAGGACTGCAAGACTACAAGATCATGGAACTACAGCACTACAGGGTCTGCCCATCACTGATGTGCGGGATTCATTATGCCTAGGGCCCTCCAATGCTCTCTTTCTCTTTCATTTCAAGGCAGCATAACCCCCATCTTCAAACTTCTCTATCTTTTGATCTAGAAGTCTATTTTTGGACTTCTATATACCGTTGGAAAGCTTATCATGGGTATTATGCAACAAAGAGGGACTTATTTGACTTTGAGAGATTTAGTGGCTTGGGAAATGGTTTAAAACTTCACTTCTTTCTACACTCCGGGAAACTGATAACTTTATAAACCAGTGAGTGACAACAGTGTTGAAGGCTGCAAAACATGTGACGAAAATAATGTTGGAAGAGGTGCACAACGAAGAAAAGAAATTCAAAAAGTCTGTTAAGTAGTTCAAAAATACTTACAATAGTATTGTAGTAGAAATCAGAGGCAAAGAAGATGAGTGACTCGAGACAAGTCACATGTGAGTCTTAGGGGTCTGTTGGGCGCAACCCAACTTGGCCTAGTTTTTGGCAAAAAATTGGCATTTTATGGAGCAAAGTGTGCAGTGGAGAATGCAGTGGATTGTGAAGTGGAACACATAATGAAGCAGTTGGAATATACCGTGCAGTTTAAGGTCCTCAGGATAGGGAGAAGCCCCTCCTTTTTGTAATAATGTAAAACATCAATGAGTTTTCAGATGATAGTTGTTTGTATTAGGGACTCCATGGTATTTGGACCATGGTATTGTAACAATGTAACCCTCGATGTAATAGTATATACAGGGTGATAATAAGAAAATAATCATCATTGTGATCTAGCTCTGTGTTATGGTTGAATTCTTGTGATCTGTAGTTGAAATAAGAGTTGAGGCTCTACAATTGAGTGTGTGGATGACCAACATCTTAGTGCACAGGTCAAGAGTTGTTTTTTGTACATGATTTCTTATTATAAGCAAAATTTCTTGTGGATGTAGCCCCACATTAGGGTGAACCAAGGTAAAATTGGTGTCTTCATGGGTATATTTGGTTATTATCTGTTGTAGCATAGAAATTTATTATAGTTGAACTTTATTTCAACACAGTGATGATTTATGGATTTATATGATATGCTTAAATAATTAATGTAATTTGGCGAAGTGATGTATGAATGTTAAGTGTAAGAAAACATAATAATACCACATCTTATCATCCCTCAAGGATGCAGAAACCTAGTTCTGCATCCTCCCATAGTCACTTCAAGTGAGATTTTGATCTGCTTGTAGGTCATTGTTGAAAGGGCTAGTGATTGAGGGTTTTCTTGGTAGATAGTATAGATCGAACATGGGTCAGCCCAAAATGTAGCTTAGACGCATAACGGTTTATATTCTATTATATATTAATTCTTTGATTGTTAAGGTTCATATGTTATGGAGATTACACTTTGTCTTGTTTATGTTCAGGTTCTGATCTAGGATCTACCAGAGAGGACTTCCACTTTGCCACACTAAGATCTCCAGCAAGACTACATGAAGGACTGAGCTAATTCTTCTCCTTTTTATTTGTAAATCATGTATTAAGATGAATATATGTATGTCTCTTTGTGACAGTTGCAGTTAATCTCAAACATTCTTCCTTGGGTCCCGAGAAGACCCAAGAGGGTATTTCGTCCACAACCACCCATGTAATAAATCCTATAGCACTACCTGAATAAAAAATTACAACATAACACCAATGAAGTGCAAGAATATCATAGTTTGAATCACATCGAATAATTAATATGCATATAGAAGCAATGACAAGCCATGTCATTAGTGGTTCAATGAATGAGGCATCATAGCAAGGATATCTTCATGGGAGCATATCTAGTAGTTGTGGTTATGGATGGGAAAATTTCTAATCCAAGCATGTGGCATACAAACCATGAATTTGGTTCCATTGATTGCCACAATAGATTGAATCCAGGTGGATATGGTTCAAATTATTCTGCAACATGTCAAACCATCTATATAGCGAGGAGGAGAAGTTTTTTTTCTAGTTTATCTATGAGGTATGGAGGGAGGAGAGACATGGGAGAAACTTAGAATAGTCAGGAATTATAGGGTACGGTATCAGTATAAGTTTTAGGTAGCCTTGAGGAAGGGATTACTAGGAGTGGAGATGTTAGGAGTCTAGATGTTAGGAGATTAAAATTATGTTACATAGTTTATAGACAATATTGCTAACACATCAATTGTAGGTGAGTAAGAGAAAAGAGAAGTTGCATATGGGGAAGTGTCATGAAGGAAGTCGGGCATAGCACTAGTTCAGAAAGTTCAAGAGGACACTACACATTTCCCATAACCAAGTATTTGTTTTAAAAGGTAGTGTTGAATTAATCGATTTCTCATAGACTACAATATTATGAAGGAATCATCCATGCATATACTGAGAAGTGTCATCTAGATATTTGTAGAAGCATAAGAGTGCAATCCTTTGTATAAAATCGTGTCGCCAGATGAAGAAGTAGAAAAATATGGATAAGTGTGCAAAATTTTGATGTGTCAAGTTAAGAAAAAATAGAAGTCCTATAAGAAGTATGGAATAACAGAAAGTTTGAGTGGCTCAGGATGAGCTACAACTAAGTGTTGCAGCCTATTGGGGCCAATTTTAGGAAGAATATTTGTAGAAATGTTGAAGTTTTGAGATATTTTTGGAGTTGTGCTTAGCAGGAAATAATAAGAAGTGTCAACGCATAGAATTGGTGCAGAAGTATCCATGTGCCAAATCATTATAGAAGAATCAATTCATGGAATCATCATAGAGAGGAAATAAACACGAGGTGGAAATGGTTATGTTTGATTGTGTCTTTTGGACTAGTTTTGATTGGGTCAAGCATAACATCATTAGTTTACTTATCTATGGTAATGACCATGGTAATTATTTTTTGGTATTTCCAATGGTATCAAGGTCAGGTTGAGACCACATGATTATGGGTAACTAGGTGCAATCTAAGAGGATTTGAGTTAGATAGTTATTAATTGTTATTAGTTCCTAGTGGTCATGTTGGTTAATTTTTTTATTTACTATTGTTTCTGTGGCAATAATGTTGGAATGTCATTCCACTTAAGCTAGTGAGATGAAATAAATTAATGTTCTAATTTTGTATTATTGTGGTTAGCTCCCTCATTTGATTATTAATGGAATATGATTGATGGCTAAGTTCAACCATTTCTCAGTGTTCATCTAATATTTGTATGGTAGATTAGTTTGTGTTGCTTTTTAGTATAGTTCTAATAATGATAGTGTATTTTATGATCATGGTAAACCCTTTTAATATTTCTACTAAGCTAATAAATGATATGAATGTTTATAATTGGATCTAGTAGGATGATGAAATACAGGTTTGTGCAAGGATTATAGTTCCCTTATGTACTACAAAATGTTGGTTCCTATTGTCCCTAGGTTCCTCGGGTGAGACTTTAAGAGTCTCACGAGCGATATTTAAAGGGTCAATTTCTAGTGGGGTTTTGCTGGTCAAACTCTTCACACTAACCCAAGTCATAATATCCATAGCACCAATAGAGTTTAATATGTCATCTTTCGTTCACTTCCTCATCTGATCATTGGATTAATCTTATCTAAGCAAAAATGATCAAACTTTAATGTTGTTAAATTTTATGAAAGTTTGGCTTCTATCCACTATATATTTTATCTGAAATGAAGAAGATTAGTAATGTTGTGCTAATTCCCCATTTAGAATAAAACCCCAAGATGCTTATCATTTTCTTATCAAATTCTTAAAGGATTCAATATTTTTCCTTAATTAATTGATTCCCATGAGAGTTTCTTATGTACACATTAGAAACAATTTAACATAAAACATATGCTCAACAACAGCAACATAATAGCAAAGAACGTCAAAATATAACACACAACAAGCACATGTTGAAGGATTTTACCCATCTTGGGCTACGTCTCCTTGGTCCAACTTCCAATGGCTTGGTCCTCTCTATTATGCTCATATTACAATAAAAGTGTGTTTACAATGCTCATCTGCCTCTAAAACCTTTCTCAATGAGTTTAGAATACTAAAAAATGGCCATCTAGACTGTTTTTGCATCCCATTTGGATAAGAACTGAAGAATTTTTTACTTCTCTTGGTTCTCCCACTATTTGTTCCACAAATTTCTCCAAAACAGACCAAAAACCCCATTTCTGCTCTAAAATATGCTAAAGGAGTGAGGAATTCTTTGCACAACGAGCTATATCTTGTCGGACATATCGTAAATCACAATTGACAAGTGTTTCCAGCTCTTATGGAATGACAAAACATTGCGATTGCAATATTCCAGACCCACCAGGGATAATTAAATGCAACATATAAAATCCCGCATCTAGAACCCATTGCTCATCGTAATCGATGAAGTTCAATGGCCAAAGGTTATTTTAACATGGGAACACTGTGATTGTGGCATTATAGACCCATCGAGATGTTAAATTGTGTCATATAAATTATTGCGTCCTGGGTCTTATCGCTCATCACAATCGGCAATCGGCTGCGAGATCTTAACACATAAAAACATTGTGATGTGATATCACGGACCCGCTGGGACATTAAATTGTAACACAATAAAGTATTGCACCTGGGCAGTCATCGAAATTAGAACTTTATCAATGGTAACAAACAATAACGTGGTTTTTGTAAAAAATCCTATAGATTCACAAGCGAATGCAATTTTCTAAAGAAAGAGACAAGAATCTACTTCTACTCTTTATAGAGGATGCTCATAAAAATCAAGCAAACAATAATCAATATAGGAAGAGAATCAAAGGCATATAACACAATAAATATTTGGGGAAAGCCACAACATAAAACCCCACTATCTATTTTGTATTAATTCAGAAAATCAAGATGAAATTACAATGCTTTTTCTCTCTAGAACAATCCCAACACTCGCAAATTCAATCTCCAACTCATAAGTAAGATCAAGGCCAAATCTTAGCCTCTTCACAATCTCTCCAAGTCCCTATTCAAATGTGTAATTCCTATGAAGGATAGCTTGTATTTAAAGGGAAATAAAGCCTCTATAAACTATGCAATCCCTTAAGGAGAAGGTCCTGATTGCATACACTATGAGTGCAACTCAGAAAAATATAAAACAAATAGTACACTATCCATGCACTCTAGTCTCAACTGGGTCTTTCTTAGAATTGACATGCATGAGTTTTTGATGAGTAAATATTCAGTTAACTAGAGTAGCACTGGTGGAGTTCATTAGTGTCACCACTCACTGTTAACTCACTATTAGTTCTCTCAATTAGTTTGAGAACTAATTTAACTAAACTGACTCATGAAACTGATTCTTCTATTTTACAATTCATATTTAACTCACATTAGACTCCTACAAAGTAGGGAGAACATACACATGATGATAGAAAGTCTTCCAACTCATATTTCCTAATTTAAATAAGTTTAATAAACCTAATTTAACTCTTTTAAGGTTCTATGAGAATAGAGTTTGAATTTAGTTCATAGTTTAATTCAAGGATGAATTAAACTAGAATTTCTTGTTTCCATTTTTCAACACTCCCTCTCAACAAGAAATGGATTATCAACTACCCTAATCCTGTCTCTGTGAAACTCGAATTTACATCTTGATGCTGCATTTGTCAAGATGTCAGCATCTTGCTCCTTTGTGGGAATGTAATCTGATGACATGATTCGCCTCAATACGCAATCTCTGAGATGATGATATCAAATATCAATATGCTTGGACCGATCATGAAAAACTAGATTTTTAGAGAGTTTGATACAACTCTGATTATCACAGTAAATAATTGTCGGATCCATCTATTGGCAAAACAAACCATCTAGGATATTTCTCATCCAGATAGCCTCACAAGCTCCCTAACTTGCAACCATGTACTTTGCCTCTGTCGAACTGGGTGCAACCGATCTCCATTTCCTTCTATACCAAGAAATTGTTGCTAACCTGATACTAAAGATCCCTCCTGATGTGCTCTTCCTATCAGATGGAATCCCTGCCCAATCTACATCAGTCAAGCCTTGTAGATTCACTCCCTCTGTTTGTTTGTACCATAACCCAAACTAATTAGTGCCTTTGAGGTATCTCATTACTGCTTTTCCGCCTTCTAATACAACTTGGTAGGGCTAACCATCGATTGACTAAGATGTTTAACTACATAGCACATATCAAGTTGTGTGCTCACCAAGTACATGAGTGAACCCACAAGTTGCCTGTAAATAGTAGCTTCCATTACTTCCCATAAAGTAGCATCCTCCTTCCTCTAGTTACCAGCTAGAGGAGACTCCATTGGCTTACTGCTCTCCATTCAGAATCTCCTGAGTATCATGTTGGCATACTTACCCTGAGATACAAACAACTCCCCATCTCCCTGTCATACCTCCATGCTAAGAAAGTAATGTATGAGCCCCATGTACTTCATCTCAAACTCTCTTGTAAGGTCCTCCTTCAAAGATTTGATGAGCTTCTCATCACCTGTCAGTATAAGATCATCTACATAAAGTACAATGATAAAAAACTTACCTTCCACCACTATGTGATA
>APFE031441313.1:0-12484 GCA_000404065.3 Pinus taeda
GTCAAATCCAAACTAAATGAAAAAAGAATTGGATATCTCTTTCATTTTGAGTTACGCACAATTAAAATGTTTTAATCATAATTTTATTTTCATTTACCAATATAATATATAGATAGTTCAAATTTGGATGTTTATCTATACTACTACAACATAGACACATAGACACACACATTCGTTTGGTATGTCAACTGCAAGAAAAATAACAAATAAATTACACATCTCCTTCATTTTGAGATAGACACCGTTAAAAGTTTTGAATCATTAGTTATAATTTTTCCAATTCTTTTATATACAAAATACATACTTTCCAATCTTCCCTTTTTGTTAATGTATTTTAAATTCTAATTCATATCAAATATTGAAGGAATTATACATCTCCATGATGTCATTGACTTAGAAAGCACAAATTAATTAAACGTGGAATATCGCTCACTTTATTTATTTATTGTTTACACTAAATTTCTTCTCACGACCAATATCTTCTAAATGTCTAGTATGAAATTTTATTAAGTATTAAAGAAATTTAACATCTCCTTGATATTATTGAGTGGAAAAAAAATTAATGAAGGAAAAAATATTTTAAATTCATTTTTTTTCTCTTTATAAATGTTAATTTGATATAAAATCCCCCCTAATTCGGGTGGAAATTGATCATTTTCATGAATGAATTTATCATCACCATGCATTGACACAGAAATTGGCTCTCATATGATTTTAATACGCCAACTTCGTATGCTAATCGATCGATTTTCATGATGCCTAATCCACTGCTCCATATCCTGTGTGTGATCGACTTATACTTAACACTAATGCCTCATTCACTTACTTGGCGATCAAAAACATATTGTCTGTCTAAATATTTCTTGGCTCTTTTGTCACCCAACTTGTTCGTGATTCATCACGCACCTTGTCATACTCATATTTCCTTCGAAAAGAAAAGCTACAATTCCCTTAGTGATTCTAAATTCCTTCTCCTCATTCGCCCTCCTACTACTATGGATCAGGAAAGTATATGTGTAAGCAATGGAGTCGATGGATGTGGTCGTGAGCATCATCCCCATGTTGTATATTTTGACGAAAAAATTGATCTCTTCATTCCAAATATTAATGAAAGAATACTGCACAATGTATCCTCCATGGAAGCTGATGAATTAAGGAACCTAGGTGGTGGGCATTGGGCCTCAAAAGTTTACTAGCCAGAAAGTTATGGAAGTAACAACAAGCCAAAGAAGCTTCCATAAGGAAGCTGTTAATTCTAATGAATTAATAGTCCCCATGAATCTCTACAGGACCTTATCCTTCAATCAATGACCTATTGTTTTCCCCAAGGTGGGAAGATGGTCCAAAACCTAGTTCCGCTAGAAGAACCAACATTATTATGGTTGTGTAAATTTTGTACATCATTTTTGCTAAGATGAATTTCTTGAGATTCTATTTTATTTAAGGTTTACATTGAAATATTTCATATATTATCAACATCAGAATATTTGTTTTGTTGTATCTCTGTCTAAATATGTATAGAGTAGATATTGAAATATATTAGCTGGTATGAATGTTCAAATATGTTATCGAATTTTGGTACTGAAATAATTTTAAATGAATGAATTACACATCTTCCCAATATTGAAAAGTAAAAAGACAACAATACTTTTTTCTAATTACTTTATATCTCTCAAATTGAAATACAATTTAGTTATTATCAACATTAAAATATTTTGTTTATTTACTTATTATTTAATATGAATATTAATTTAAATGTCATCTCAATTTCATCTTAGGTAGTTAAAGAATTACACATCTTTGTTGTACTAAAGAAATAAAAAGAAATTCAATTCTTTTATCATTATTCTTAATTTGATTCTTTTTTAATGTGAATATTTTTATTATTTTTCAATCTAAGGCACAACATATATCCATACTGTAAAGCACTAATTAAGGAAAAATTAACTTTTTTTTGGTAGATTATCTAAGGAATATACTCAAGCATATTGTGATAAATTTCACTCCCCAACAATCAATTTTCTGTTCAGGTAATAAAGAACTATTTATATGGGAATATATTATCCATTAATACATTCAAGCATATTGTGATAAATTTCACTTCCTAACAATCAATTCTCTATTCAGATAATAAATAACGATTTATAACTTTGAGTAGTTGAAGTTGAGAACTTGTTTCTAGGAGCGCACTTGCTGAAAGAGCTCTGCACCCTAGCGAACGATCACAGGTAGAAACATGCAGTTACATACAGCTGTCCCCCAGCTGCCTCTTGCTACAGGGGCTTGAGCTCCATGGATGCATTAGAGGACAGAGAGCTTCCGTCAGGTCAGTAGCAAGAAAATGAAAGAACAACAAAAGCTTTTGCCTCTCTCATTTCTACAATGGGCCCGACAAAGAATAAACCATCAGCCACCAAGTTTATTAAACGAATGGAAGATATTCCTAAAATCTTACTCCCCCCTGCCTTTCCCCGTAGAGCAACACTTTCACTAGAAGAGCATGGATTAGAGGGGAAATTCACTGGGTTATGGCCATCACCCAAAATTGTGCAAAAATGGGCAGAAAAGAACTGGACTGCGTTAATAGATGGGAAAATCTCAATAAGGTTTTGCGAAAGAGGTTACTTCACCTTCCACTTTGAATCCAAGGAGAATCAAGATCTGATATTTAGGAATGGACCATATTTTATGGATACTAGGGGTTTGTATCTAAATAGATGGACACCAGATTTTGATCCAGAAATGGATGTTCCCAATGACACCCCATTTGGGTCAGACTGCCACACCTTCCCCTTTGCTGTTAGGGGAACGATTCAGTCAAAGCAATAGGAAACATAGTTGTGAAATATATAGACAGGTGTGGGCCAAAGGAAAATATGCATGCATGCACCAAAATATGTGTAGAAGTGGATCTTGGGAAAGGGCTACCAAAAGCCATAAAAATCAAAGTTGACCAATGGACGCACATACAATAGCTGGATTATGAAAAAATCCCCTTCAAATGCAAGGTATGCCACGAATACAGTCATTTGCAAATAGATGTACAAAAAAAAAAAGAAAATGAAAATTAAAAGGTTGAAGATCCAGAAAACAAATGGGAACAGGTAAAAAGAAAGAAGACAGCCTACAAACAACCAACTGTCTCTTCCTCGTAGCCCTCCACATCCTCTAACCCCCATCCTCCATCACCAAAATTTAATAACCTTATTTCTATCCCTAACCCTTTTGAACCTCCGGAACCTTCCGCCCCCCCATCCCCTAGACCAAGATCCAGATCCAAATCCCTATCCCCAAAAAATACCCCCAATCCCCCCTCATTCCCTCTCGTTTAAACACTCATACCCCTCCACCCCCCTCAGTAGATAGAATCTTAACCAAAAAGCAGTCAAAGGAAGTACCCCCAAATGTAGAATACCAAAAAAAATCAGGAAGAAAGACAAACAAAGAAATCAGGGATGAAGCAGCATCAAAGGAAATGGCATTAGAAACATAGCAACCTATGGAAACCTTCTTAGGAAGGAATTTAGGAAACAACGAAAAAAGCAGACAAGAGGGAAAGGAGCCATGCACCACCCAACAAGTAAATAATTATAATGGTCTCCTAGAATTGTAGAGGAATGGGATCGCCCATCAAGTGAAATGCCACAAGAGACATTCTGGTAAAAGAAAACCTAGACATCCTTATGATTCAACAGACAAAAATAAATTTCCAAGAAACTGAAAATATCAGGAAAAAAAATTAGAAATTATGAAGGGGAAGCAATACAGGCAACCGGAGCATCAAGAGTCATATGCACAATATGGAAAAAAGGAACTTAAGAATTAATAAAAGACAAAAAATATTAGCACTGGATCCAAACGGATCTAATGCAAATTAGTACAAAAAGAGATGTACAGTGTCATAAATATATATGCCCCAAATCATTACAAGGAAAAAGAGAAATGTTGGGACACCTTAAAAGAAGTGCTAAAAGAAGTGCAAGATGGGAAAATAATACTAAGAGGAGATTTAAATTTGGTAAGAAGCATAGAAGAAAAGTTTGGAGGACAAATCACATAGACCCATATAGGGATACTCTAGAAGAATTAATGGAACAACACAACTTGATAGATGTCCCACCAAACAATGGGAAATGCATTTGGAGCAATAAAAGAGTGGGCAAAAGTAACATAAAAGAAAGGCTGGATAGAATTATGATACAAGAAAATATAGTAGCAGCACACAGCTCCGTAAAATAAAAAAATTTACGCACCACAACATCTGATCATAAATCGATGATAATAGTCATGGGAAAAATAGAAAATCAAGGTCTGCTCCCATTTAGATACAGCTTAATTTGGGATGGCAACGAAGAAATCAGTGACTTAGTCAAGGAATCATGGGAGACAAGAGTAGTAGGATCACCACAGTATATTTGGGAAACAAAATTAAAAATTGCAAGAAACAAGTTAAAGGAATGGGCAAGAGCAAATGAATTAAAAGAAAAAGGAAAAGAGAAAAGTGTTACAGCAGAAAATGGACATCATGCAAGCTGAAAATGGAAACAAAGAAGAAAGCAAGTAAGATTACCTAAGAGAGAAGGAAATCTTTTGGGAAATATATAGGGAAAATAGGAAAGACGAAGAGGAGGCAAGATTGAAATTAAGAAGCTTGTGGCTCAAGGCAGGGGACAAAAGAGGAGCAAGAAACCAAATAGAAAATATTCAAATTGAAAGCCAAGAGGTCAAAGGAGCAGGGGAACTAAAAAAAGCAGCCTATAAGCACTTTAAAAACTTACTTTCAACGAATGAAGAAATGGTTGGAAGTGAATACTTCTTAAAGCACCCAAAAAGAAAAATAAAAAAAAGGAAAAATGCAACACTAAGCAAGGATCTCAAAGAAGAAGAGGTAGTGACGGCCATATTGAGCCTACATCCGGACAAAGCCCCATGGCTAGATAGCTTCATGATAACATTCTACAGATTTCATTGGTATACCATTAGAAAGGATTTCTTAAGAATGGTGAAGAATGTTTTCAAAAAAAAAATAGGAGGCAACACCGAATGCTCCTATCTTTCTCTTATCCCAAAAGAAGCAAACCCCTCAACTTTCAACAGGTTTCGCCCTATCTCTCTCTACAATTTATCGTATAAGATAATAACAAAAATAATTGCAAATAGAATCAAGGAAGTACTTCCAATAATTATATCTAGAAACCAAGGAGGATTCGTGCTGAATAGGCAAATCATAGTAATATAATTATTGTACATGAAGTGGTTCACTCCAGTATACTAAAACAAGAAAAAAGCCTCATAATCAAACTAGTTATGGCAAATGCATTCGACAGAGTCAGTCATCCATATCTAATGGTTATCGTCTAGAAACTTGGATCCTCTAGAGAAATCGTGGGAGCCATACAGGCATGCATCTCTACTCCATGGATTGTCCCCCTTGTAAATGGAAGGCCCAGTTACTTCTTTCATAGCACAAGAGGCCTAGGAAAGGTTTTTCTCTCTCCCCCTTACTATACATTATAATGGTGGAAACATTAAGCAGGGCTCTAGAAAATCAAAGAAAGGAAAGAAATATCACAGGGTTCGGAATAGAAAAAGCAGTAAAAACAATAAAGCGCTCAGTCTTTGCTAATGACACTCTACTGTTGGGAGGGGCATCAACAATAATAGCAAGGAGGTTCAAAAAAGTTCTGGATGACATTTTACAAGTTTCAGGTGGGTATTAAATGATACGAAATGCAAGATATATGGATCGAACACCCCTCCTAGAATTATGTAAAGGATCTCGCAAATCCTAGACATCCCTATGGAAGAAAAATGGACACACTTCTTTTACATATGACTTCCAATTTAAAAAGAGAACATGAAGATAGAAATATGGACTAAACAAATTGAGAAAATGAAAAACAAAATACAAAGCTAGGGTATGATGTGGTTGAATATGGCATGAAGGGGAATTCTAATAAAAGCACTCCTTCCAGCACTACCTATCTATCAATATGCCATAATCATGGCCCCAACAAGTGCCCACAAACAAAAGGAGCTTATTTTAAGAAGCTTCCTGTGGCAAGGGGGGGAGCATGAAAACAAAAAATTTAGCCTGGTCAAGAGGGAGCAAGTAGTACTACCTTATGAACAAGGAGGCCTATCAATAAGGAAACTTGGGCTCATGAATGCAGCACTAGGAATGAAAATAGTATGGAGACTAATTACAGGAAAAGAGAGTTGGCGGAAAAAGACTCTTATAAACAAAATATATGGATGGCACCAGGAAAATACTTCTCAATGAAAATATCCCAATAAGACCATGTACCCAAGTATGGAAGCCAGTTAAAAAAAATCCATTAATGAGTAGATGTATTTCTAAAATCCCAGGCGATGGGAAAACAACTTCAATTTGGTAGGACAGAATCATGGGAAAAGAACCACTACAGACTCATTCACACACTGAAGACATACAAGAGTGGATGAAAGATAAAGGTTTCAACACCTTACACTCTATATCTCTTTGGGATCAAAATGAGTGACAAGATTGAAAAAGCTTAGCAATCCTGATAGATCTGGAAGGCCAATGCAACAAAATCAGGCAGCTTTTAAAAGGGGCAGCTCTAATCCACTTTGATGAGGAAGATGCTTATCTTTGGGATGCAAGCAGTGGACACTACATAGTTAGGAATGGATATAAAATCCTTTAAGAACAACCAAATCAACAAAACTGAGATTCTTGGAAAATAGCTTGGAAATCAGAAAGTCTGACTAAGATAAAAATGTTCATATAGTCTCTACTAAAAGGGAGAATATTGACCAGTGACAACCTATGAAAAAAGGGCTTTCAAGGCCCAACATGATGGCCATTATGCATGAGGCAGAAGAAAATATTCAGCACTTATTCCAAGAATGCACCTTTACCAAAGAATGTTGGCAGTAGCTAATAAGTCCTTTAGAAATAAGAATAAATTTTGAACAGCCCCTGCTGGACTTTCTTCAAACCCTCGAGAAGGCCTATCCACACACAAAAAAGAAGAAAGTCATAATTTATAGGATATGGAAGTGAATCCAAATTGTTCTATGTTGGAAAATTTGGTTGACTTGAAATAAGTGCATTTTAAAAAATCAAATTCCAAGGGTAGGGAAGACCCTCTAAAAAACGTGGGGTTTAACTTTTGAAATCCTCAATGTCAAAGGAATAACACCAATAGATCACAACACTCTTCAGCATGAAGAGTGAGATTGGCTCAGCAAAGCCATAATAAACAATAATGGACAAAAAGGAAACAGGAAGATAAACTGAGGAAATATTTGGAAAATAAGAATGAGTGAAGAGGAACTGACAAACTGTAGGAAAAATTAGAACATATATTGTTTATACTTTGATGGGGCCTCATAGCATAACTCGAGAAATGCAGGGGTAGGGGAAATAATCCTAGATCCTAATGGGAAAGAAAATGTCACATATGAACGGGGATTGGGACAAATCTCAAATAATAAGGCAGAAGCATGCAACTTGTTGATAGGAACAAGAGTTTTCAAAAAAAGAGAAATTCAAAATCTTATCATAATAGGCGATTCAGCCATAATAATAGAGGCAATGGCAAGAAACAGAAACCCAAGCAATGAGTTCATGAACAGAATTCTTAGAAGAATAAGGAAGAACTTGGAAGGCTCTATCAATGTAATCTTTAGACATGTCTTGAGAATTCACAATCAACAAGTGGACTATTTTGCAAACCAAGCAGTGGAAAGAAATGAAGGGCATGTTCATGAAAACCAATAAGAATACCATAACTCTATTCCTTAATGAGTTGCCACAAGCACAAGTATAAAGATCACCAAAATCAAGGAAAAACCACAAGGATAAAATAAATAAATGAAAAAATAACAATCAAAAAGCAGCAAAGGACTCATCACTGTAGTAACAACTAGGAATTCAATGAAATGCATAAGAAAATCCATGAAACTCTAGACTCTAGCATGAGAAACAGTAGGAAGGAAGATCACAATCATGGCCACAAGAACCATGTTGCAAACTATTTCATCAAAGGCTATACAACATTCTAAATATGGTGGTGCTTCCACATGGCTAAGTGATGAAGCATGTCCATGAGCCAATTCACCCTCATAAATAGCCTCGACACCCCCATCACTGTCCACTTCTCCTACCCACCTGCAATGCCTAGCCAAGACTTCAAGAGGTCACCCAGCTCACATGACATACCCCCTTCGCCTAAGGGTTCCACTATATAATCCAGAACACAAAGACCAATTTAGTTCAACCACCCAAATGGTATAGCTTGGTAATCAAATCCCACTTATAAACTCAACAAGATAAAAATTGTCAAAAATTAGATATTCTTCAATAATTATCACTAAAGAATCACCCCGATGATTACAATATTTCCTCTTCAATTGAGTATGCCAAGAAACCAAGGAAAGAGGTAGTGAGCCCGAGACCTCGAACTATATCTCTCAACCCTAAGAAAATTTGGAGATAGATATGTGCAACAAATACCACTAAAGACGAAAACAGCCATGACAAATTCTTGAAAGCATATTTATGAGGAAATCGAAACAGAACAAACGAGCACCAAACCTAAAATTCCATTTACAAAGGAAATCTTATGGCCTAGATGTAGAGCCATATTTCTTACTAAAAAATGAAGAGAATAAAACTAGCCCATTTTAACTCCTCCAACAAGAAAATTTAGTAGTTCTCTTGTCCTCACCATGTCTCACCATCCAAAGGATAGTTCACCACCCTTCAGCTTACTGAGGTGAAAAAATGTGTAAGTTAGCACACCATAGTGACCAAATCACAAGCCCCACTAGCTTGAATTATACTTTCACTTTAAAGAAACCACTCAAATGAGAATACATAGGTTGGTGGTCTATGCATAGTCAACATTCCCCTACCACCTTCCCAAACTCCCATAACTAGAAAAATCATATTCTGAAAAAAAAATCATTCAGGAAATAATCTCATTCACATGTCTCTAGAAGATTTTGGGTGTGCTACGCAACTTTTCTATGGCCCGTGCCCCCATTGATCCCCCATGTTTGGCCACACTCATCCAGGTAATATTTAATCTTCATGTTATCTTAATTTTATAATATATATAAAAAATAAGTATTTATATATATATATATTCGTTCCATGCGTCAACTCCAAACTAAATGCTAAAAGAATGGGATATCTCTTTCATTTTGAGTTACGCACCATTAAAATGTTTTAATCATAATTTTATTTTTCATTTACCAATATAATATATAGATAGTTCAAATTTGGATATTTATCTATACTACTACAGCATAGACACATAGACACACACATTCGTGTTGTATCTCAACTACGAGATAAATAAGGAAAAATTTACACATCTTGTTCATTTAGAGATAGACACCGTTAAAAGTTTTGAATCATTAGTTAAAATTATTTCATTTCTTTTATACACAAAATACATACTTGCCAATCTTCCCTTTTTGCTAATGTATTTTAAATTCTAATTCATATCAAATATTGAAGGAATTATACATCTCCACGATGTCATTGAATTAGAAAGCAAAAATTAATTAAATGAGGAATATCCTTCACTTTATTTATTTATTGTTTACACTAAACTTCTTATCGCCATCAATATTTTCTAAATGTCTGTATGAAATTTTATTAAGTATTAAAGAAATTTAACATCTCCTTGATATTATTGAGTGGAAACAAAATCAACTAAGGAAAAAATATTTTAAATTCAATTTTTTTCTCTATATAAATGTTAAATTGATATAAAATGGCCCCTAATTTGGGTGGCAACTGATGGTTTTCATGTGTGCATTTATCATCACCATGCGTTGACACGGAAAGTGACTCTCATCTAACTTTAATATGCCCACTCCATATGCTAATCCATCAATTTTCATGATTCCTAATCCAATGCTCCATATCCTCTGTGTGATTTCCTTATATTTAACACTAATGCCTCATTCACTTACTTGGTGATCGAAAAAATTATGTATGTCTAAATATTTCTTCGCTCTTTCATCACCCAACTTGTTCATGATTCATCATGCACCCTGTCATACTCTTATTTCCTTCCAAAAGAAAAGCTACAATTCCCTTAGTGATTCTAAATTCCTCCTCCTCATTCTCCCTCCTACAACTATGGTTCAGGAGAGTAGATGTGTAAGAAATGGAGGTGATGGATGTGGTCATGCACGTCATGCCCATGCTGTAGATTTTGATGGAAAAAACTAATCTCTTCATTCCAAATATTCATGAAAGCATACCACACAATGTATCCTCCATGGAAGTTGATGAATTAAGGAACCTAGCTGGCAGGCATTAGGCCTCAAAGTTTACTAGCTAGAAAGTTATGGAAGAAACAACAATCCAAAGAAGCTTCCATATGGAAGGTTGTTAATTCTAATGAATTAATAGTCTCCATGAATCCCTACAGGACCTTATCCACTCCTTCGACATCTCCTTCTCTCCTATCCCACTCTCTTATTCCCGAACAGGCTCCCAAGATGGAATAGACTCCCTTTCCATCTCACCCAATTCCCCTGGGCCCTTCCCCTTCGATCATGATTAATGATGTGCAACTTAAATGTCAAGTGAGTGGAGGAACTAATAAAGCACAACCATAGCAAGCTTTGAGTTCTTATGGCTGCCTTATCGCTGAGGAGGGGCGAGAAGATGCACTAGCACAATTGTGGCCCAATAGCACACTTGATGTCTCAACAACCTCCAAAGGAAAGAAAAAGGTTTGAAATGTTTTTTTAATGGCTTGTATTATTAGCCCTAAGGAAAAGTCTCAAAGGATTTTTTTGTATTATGATAACTACTTGTGTATGCTACTAACTTTGGATTTGTCCACAAATAGCTATTTCTTTGACCATAGCTTTCAAGCAATGACCTATTGGTTTCTCCATGGTGGGAAGATGGTCGAAAACCTAGTTCCACTAGAAGAACCAACATTATTATGGTTGTGTAAATTTTGTACATCATTTTTTCTAATATGAATTTCTTGAGATTCTTACAAAAAGATATATATATAATTATTTTATTTAAGGTTCACATTGAAATATTTCATATAATATTTCTTTTGTTGTATCGTTGTATGAATATGTATAGAGTGGATATTGAAATATATTAGCTGGTATGAATATTCAATATTTTATCGAATTTTGGTACTGAAAGAATTTTAAATAAATGAATTACACATCTTCCCAATATTAAAAAGAAAAAAGACAACAATACTTTTTTCTAATTATTTTATATCTCTCAAATTGAAATAAAATTAAGTTAGTTATTATCGACATTAAAATATTTTTTTTATTTAATTATTATTTAATATGAATATTAATTTAAATGTCATCTCAATTTCATCTTATGTAGTTAAATAATTACACATCTTTGTTGTACTAAAGAAATAAAAAGAAATTCAATTCTCTTATCAATATTCTTAATTTGATTCTTTTTTAATGTAACTATTTTAATTATTTTTCAACCTAAGGCACAACATATATCCATACTATAAAGTACTTATTAAAGAAAAATAAAATTTATTTGGCAGATTATCTAAGGAATACACTCAAGCATATTGTGATAAATTTCACTACCCAACATTCAATTTTCTATTTAGGTAATAAATACTATTTTTATGGGAATATATTATCCATTAACACATTCAAGCATATTGTGATAAATTTCACTCCCTAGCAATCAATTTTCTATTCAGGTAATAAATAACTATTTATATGGGAATATATTATCCATTAACACATTTTTAAAAAATATATTTTTAATTTATAAATTATTATTTTAGAAATGTATTTTAATTTGTAAGTTCTTACTCTTTACTTTTATTTTTCATATTAATAATAATAATTAGAAAACCAAAAAATCCAAAATAATGAAAATTGAAATCGGAGGGAAGTTTACCGTTACCTAATTTTTTTTGACAGATTTAATTAATTAGTTTAAAATAAAGGATGAGTTGGCTTAATCAATTTATAATAAAAAATGAATTGGCTGAAAAAGTTTACAGTAAAAGATGACTTGGTAGGAAGGAGTGGGAGTGAGAGACCTCCCTAAAATAGAAATAACTATGATGCATGATGAGTTTGTCGGAGCGAGTATATCCGTTGATCTATAAAAAGCCAAAGAAAGCCGGAATATCCGTTAATCTGTAAAAAAAGCCAGAAAAAAGCCGGAATAGGAATAGGAATATTTAAAAAGCCAAAGAAAACAGTTTATGTTAAAGGAAAAAGAAGCGGAAGCACTTCTAAATTATAAATTTGGGAAGAGCCTCCATTTGGGTGTTAGGATTTTGTCTTTGTGGAGAGTCTCTGTAGTTAAAATTTAATGTCCAAAGTTTGTATGTTGACAGGAGAGGATCCTTTGTTGGATGCAATCTTGATGAATTCTCTTTCTGTCGATGAGCACAACGGATTTTGATGAATTCTTTATGTTCCAGAAGATCCTCTGTTATTTCTTGAT
>APFE031441317.1:4425-14574 GCA_000404065.3 Pinus taeda
AATCTAACTGGACTTGACTAGTTAGAACTAAGTCAAGTGATTCTCTCATTATAGAACTCATACTTATTCCCTCAATCAGTGGAGGAAATTAAGGATAAATTCCTCAATAAGTGGGATGAATCATGTGCATGCTCACAAATATTTCAAATTCAAATTTCCTTAACTAATTAACTCAACTGAATTAATTAACTAATATTTCCAACTACTGTTAAGACCAAAATTAATTTTACTTCCTATAGATAGACTAGGGACTGCTATAAATAGGAAGGGACCCATAAATACTATTTTTAGAACTTTTATTTTTAGCAGTTTCACCTCTCACCCAATGTGGCCAATGACCTCACTAGCCAAACAACTATTTTTAGACATGCTATTTTTAGCACATTCTAAATTTAACATTGCTTGTTGCACATTTTTCAACACAAATGGGGGGGTTGGTGTTGGAGAAGTATTTTTTTTTTTAATAAGAATTCTAATGCAACGTAATTTTTTGTTTTTGAAATGAAACATGGCGTAATTCAAATTTTTTGTTCATGCATAAAGTAAGAAAAATCAATCAACTGTGGAAGAAAACAATGCATACTTTGACACCTCCTCGGCAACGACGCCAAAAAGTGATGAGCCTAAGTATGGCAACAAGAATGTTGCAACTCCCAAGGCTACCAACTTTAATTATCAACCCAGGGTTCGTACAAACTTAAGATGTATCGAAACTCTATGTGCAGCATACAATGTGTCCTTCCCTTGATGTCTTGATGTAATGGAGTGAATGTAATAAAATCATATCTTAAACTAATTGCAGAAAACAAAATGCTCAAAATGGAAACCTTAACCTATTGCAAGAAATAAAATATAAGGAAAGAAACCTATTCCAATTGCATAAAATAAATATCATGAATTAAATGTCAATCATTTAATTTAAAAGAGTTTAGGTCCATTAACAGAGTTCATTGGATATAGCAATCATCATTGTATTATCCATTTCATAGATCTGTCCATTAACCCAAATCGTTGAAATGTTTTGCATGGGTAAAGAGGAAAGTCCTAAGTGGTATTTAGTATTCCCTAAACATTTAGCTAGAGACTAGGAGTATTTAGTCAACCCTAAGGTAAAATAACCAAGCTTCTTGAGTGAATTTGGGCAAGTATATACATGTTGGAAGGCTGCTACAGGAGATCTTGTAGTTACTGCGTGAAACTATAGATTTACTATAGGAAAGTATAATTCATTGAATGGCCAAGAAAATCAAATCCGGGACAAATTTTGATATTTACTAGGATATCTTAGGTCTCCATTTCAAGTGGAATCACTCAAAAATACCTCTGTTAACCCATGCTAAAAAATAGCAGAAAATTACTAGTCTAAAATCTAGAAATCCAAGAACTAGTGAGTTAGTAAATCTATCAAAGGCCTAACCTAATCAAGTGAAAATGAAATGGGATAATTTTTTTATTAGCTATAATGTGTTTTTTATCTAATTAACTTGGAATCAACTTTATTTAAACTCGTTAGCATGCTCTAAAAAATAGAAAAAATTCACTGTTATTTGCCAAAAGGACTTCCAGAAATCTAGATTTGGGAATCAGCAAACTAATCCAAGTAACTCAATGATTACTATAACCTTCCAAATCTGTTCCAAGGTTGAAATTGTGCTTGTGATCCTGAAAAATAACTTACCTCAATCATTTAACCCAATCCTACAACAAGAAATCATCGATACTAAATGTAGAAATAGAAGAAAATAAGAACAAGAGATGCATGTGAATAAGAAGTGAAAGGAAGAAAAGTAAATGATACAAAAGGGTACCTCAATCATTTAACCCAATCCTACAACAAGAAATCATCGATACTAAATGTAGAAATAGAAGAAAATAAGAACAAGAGATGCATGTGAATAAGAAGTGAAAGGAAGAAAAGTAAATGATACAAAAGGGCTCCGAGGCTCCTGGGATGGCCAAGCCCAAGGAAAATCAAAATCCTATGAAGGATACCAAGATTTATAAGTTGAACATGGCACCGATTTTCATTATTTCCATTAATAAAATTACATCCCTGCAAGAAATGAAAGTGGAGCTGCAAAAATATGAGTTCTCTCCACAAGAAGACTAATAAAAATCAACCCCTAGAGGAAAATTTGGCTTGGTACTTATAAAGAATGATTATTAATAATTCACCATGAAAGGATGAAGCTTTCCCCACCAAAATCCCTTAATTAGTGGATCTGATTCCTAATACTAGGAATCCGCATTAAATGACACGGAACACATTCCTAGATTTTCTCAATCATTGGAGCTACAAAATTTGTGTAATTATTTTAGAATATATTCTTGATTTATTATTTAGTATTGATCCTCCTGTAGTAGGGATCAAGTCCCTAAATTATCTCCTCCTCCAAATCTTCATAATCTGCCCAATATTCTCACAATATTCCATAAAATTAAATAATATTAGACACAAATACGCAATTGTCCATAAACCTTCCTAATGAACATATTAAAGTTAAAAATACATTATCTAATGCAAAAAGAGAGGTTTAGTGTGCTGAAGGATGGTCAGATGGGACTTAATTTATGTCTAATTTAGAGGCTCATTAATAACTTCCTTCATCATGTTCCTATGGACATCTTCATTATCTTGAAGATTGTGTACCTGACAAAAACCTTTAATAGCAACTACAACCAAATACATATACAGAAGCATGAAGTTAACTATATCAAATTTATGTCAATATAATGGAAGCATCAAATCAAATACCTAAACCTAGTTAGGTTCATGATTAGCAAGAGACACATACTTCTTGCTAGGGTTATTGTCATAAACCCTAGACCACATCATCAAGACTTAAAGAATTTAATCAAGATATCATATTCATTATATTCAAGGCCTTAGTTTCAGAGATATATGATAGAATCTACTTTTTCAAACCATATATTCCACCTTCGAGACACAAAGACTTAGTTCAATCAAATAAAAATTCTATCATGCACCTAATGTTTAAATAATGTTAGATTCTACTAGGGTTTGTTGCAAACCCTATATTTTATCATCAAAACTAAAATATATCGGAAACAATATCATCATATCCTAGAATATCAATCTTCTCCTAGGGTTTTTTTACAAACCCTATTATTTACAAACTATGAGCATGAACAATTATATTAACATACTCGCATATACATATCTAGGATTTCATAATCATGCTTTTACATTTTATAATACTATAATACAACAATTTCATTTAGGTTAGGGTTTCGACCATAAAGACCAATATACACCTAGGGTTTCGTTCCTAGGAACTCATTTTAGCTAATATAAGGGCCTTGTTTATACACCCTAAAGATCTATGGTTTCAATAAATAGCATCAACATATACAACAAACCCTATAGGTCTAGGGTTTCCATCATAACAATACCAAAACCCTAAACATCAAAATAATATGAATTCTAGATTTCATCAACAACCCTAAGTAGACCAGGGTTTCAATATTATCATCGACATATGCTTAGGTTAGGGTTTTACAATGATTTTTTTTAGGGTTCCACAAGAATGATAATATAATGAGGGTATATCCAATATAATGATTAATCACCCTAACAAGGATCATTATGATCTAAAAATATTAGACATGAAAGAGTTAGTAACAAATCTCAAAATAATCCCAACTTGTAATATGAAGAAGAATTATAAATCTTTATACATACCTTGAGTTATACTTTATACAAACTTGAAAGGATCCCTATTAAATATGATAACATATTCATAATTCTCCTTATTTTTCAACTTGTGCTTAAGGATTGATTTACCAAGTTACATTTTAATATATACCTATATTTTTTCTTGATAAATACAACCAAGAAAAAAATGTGGGATACCAAAATCATGATATCAATCTGTCAATCTAGGACTTCTATGGAAACTAAGAGGATGAAATCATAGGGTCCTCAAATACAAATATTATATTATGAAATCATTACAACCATCCATATCCTAAGCTATACACAAGCTCTAGAAATCAGGAATATAAGGTTTTTATTAGAGAGCATAGGGATAGAATTTATATGACTATGAGTCATCTAGAGATTACGATCCTAGATACCATATCTTAACAAATGAATATTAGGACTTAATACAAATGAATATCATGAATTAAGAAACAAATGAATATACTATATATAACTCACTATTACATACCTCTATCCTGCGTGATCATATAGCTTGCTCTAGGGTGTCATCATCTTCGAAAAGGAAGGACTTCCCATGATGTGAAGGTCATGAGCTTCTTGCACATGTATTTTTTCTTTCATATTTGAACCAATATGTTGTATACTTATTTCATATGAGTTGAACAGTACTACTCTCTACTGTTAGATGTCTATCACTTTTTATTTGTTATATTCTCCATAAATACATGCTTTAATAGTTGTTAAGAACCTTTTAAATTCAGATTATATGATTACCACAAGATGTGGTTTCTATTTCAAATATCTCAGCCTTATGTTGTTGAATTGGCATAGGGATATAATAACTTAATGCATTCTAAAATAGGTTGGACTAGGTCTCTTATATACATCAGTCTGAAGTAAGGGTCTTAGCCCTTTTTTCAATGTGACTATACCATTACAATTAGCTCAGACTTTCTTGATTGATCTAAATTGATAGGATGACTCCTTAAAAATAACTTGATTAACCTTAAACGTGCTCAGAACTTGAGAAGATGATAGAGGCTTAGTTCCTGTCATGTGCATGCATAAAGACTTGAGCTCAAAGCCTTATGGAAAGAGGAAGATGTCCAGGACTCAATGATATTGGATTTGTGTTCCTTTTTCATTCAGATTTGAATTCTTAAACATTTCATACCACACAAAGATATACACAGAAGTTTTTCTAAAAATATGCATCTCTGGAATTTTACAGAGGATTGACTTGTTTTGGAGATGATTTCAAAGCATAACAAGTGAGCCCATAACTTCAATCATTATGTCAAACTGATTGACCTTGAATGAGTTGTATGATTGGCTCTTCGGTCCCCTAGAAAAGGCCTTATATGACCCTCAACCAACCTCACTGAGATTGTGGCCTAACTATTGAAACTAATGCTTGTAATATACCCATAATTATAAACTTATTCTAGGAGCTTAGTGTTATATGATTGATTTTATTTTCTTGTTTTATAAGCCCTTTGTGACCTTCTTCCTACCCTTACATATACGAACCTTGCTCTGATACCATGTTGAGTGTGACACCTTCATCCCACATCTACACAATTAGAAACCAGCCAACCAGGTTAAATATGTGACGGGAGGCCACTATAATGGGATTCGACCTCCTATATGAGATTAAGGAAGTGGAATCTACGTAAACACACCACAAAGAACTTCCACATCAACAACATAAATCCCAAGAGCCATCCAAACCACTCAGTAAACAACCCCTGATACCAACTGAAGTTTTAGACCATTAAACCCCCTGACGCTCCCTTGATATGCGCATGCATGCATCCAGGAGGCTCTAGACGCTCCCACAACATGGCTATGCATGTAGCCAAGGATTTTTTTGTCCAGTGTTTTGCTTGAATCTCTGGGATTTGAGCCACTTTTTCAAGCATAGAGCCAACTTCACTGCCCAAAACTCAATGACACTTTCATAAATGGATTTACACAACATAAAAATGATGCGTTTGCAAAAATAAGGACAAGGTCTAGACTAGACCCCTACTAGAAATGGCAAGAATTTCATCAAACATCTCACCAATATGTAATATACAAGTGTAAAGACCAAATCTAAGCATAGCGGTCTCATACCTACCTGAGAATCACTACGAATCATTGTTCCCTTATATCATTAGTTGCATTATCATCTATTAGGTCATATATACATTATCCGTTCATTTACAAATCAAAACATGAGGATAGCCATACATCATCACTATCATAGTACATATTCATAACCAATATAATAATAACATAAATACTAAGGATACATCAACCACAAATCCACATATAAACCAGTGTAATTACACATAAGGTACTAATAAAAGAACCTCTTATTAATGAATGCAAAAGCCAACTCAGGATGGGACTACCATGTTCCATCTGACCATAGATTTACTAAGCCAAGGCTCTCTTCAGCCAGTCACACCCGTGCCATATTCCAAGCATGAATGTGGGAATAAAACCAAAAGAACAACCAGGTAATTCTAAGGCTAAACCATCTCACCTTCATCAATAGAAACTAGGCTTTACCACCATCCACACCGGATCACTAGGCCAAAACAAGCATGGATGCTACAGGATTTCTCCACGTACACCGTAAGGAATTTTCCTGTCTCCTATTCTCTCAAGCTTTACCGCAATCCATAGTTTGATCTAGGGATCACTAGGCCCAAAACTGAGACTCCACAATCTAGGGTTTACCGTATATCTCTCCATTCACTTGCAAGGATTCCTAGGCCTAATAAAGTACAACCACCTCTAGGATTTACAGTATATCTCGCCATTCACCAGTCGAGGATTCTGAGGCCCACCGAGGCAACACAAAATCTGTCTCACCGCAATCTATAGTCCGTTTGAGGGGTCACTAGGCCATGTGTTCTATTATTGAGAGATCCACCTCACTCAACTTTGAATCCATATGAAAAATCCACCTCAACCAAAAAATCAGAACCCCATCAAACCATGGTGATCTGAAAATGGCATGACTAGGATGAAAACAATGTCACACTTGGAAAAACCCATGCTATAACAAAAAAGAACCACATGCAATACCATGCATGCCAAATCTAGCAAGGAAAACACACATGAAAATCGATACCTGCAAAGGAGCCTACTGTAGCTACTTGATCCTGCTCTTCCTTGCTTGCTCCTTCCTTCCTCTTGCCTTCTTTTCCTTTCTTAACCCAATGACAAAGTGCTCCAAGAAAACTCTAAGTGTCCAAGAGTGAGAGAGAGAGAGAGAGAATAATGAGACAACTCCAAAAATGAACTAACAAAAGGTACGAATTGATCCTCAGCCATAATAAACCAATGAACACCCACACGACGATGTCTTGCCCAACATTCAGCTTGGAATAAGTGTCCCATCAACCGTGGTTATTATTTTTGCCTTTATCAACTTTTATTACATGGAAATTTCAATAGACTTGTTACAGAACCCTCCTGATTGGGGAACACCATCCTCGATGTTCAACCACACCTATACCTCAACAAAACCACTGAAAATAAAACATATATCCCACAGCTCCATGTTGTATTTATAATGATCACCCTACTGAAAAGAAAACCATCATGACAACAAAACAACATGAAAAATATAATGACATGACACCCATACTGCTTATTAGAGCTTTATAACATATCTCATGATAGTATTTACATCCATATACATATGTACATATACCTAATCATCACACCAAAACATATGCCAAAACATATACCGAACATCATACCACAGTTGATTTGCCTCAACCAGAGAACAATGAAGGATACATAGCCAGCATCTATTCTACCATCTCCCATGTAGCTTCATCAGGCCCAAAATTATTCCACTACACTTTAGCCTGCTCAATTACTCGGTTTCAGAGCATGAGAACCTTTTTCTAAAATATAAACTGGGGTTCCAACTTGGAATTCTCCATCTGGATCCACCTGCAATACAGACCATTCAATCACATGATCAACATCTTTAACATACTTCTTAAGCATTGACAAATGGAAAACATCATGGAATTTCACAGTCGAAGGTAGTGTAAATCAATAGGCTACTGGTTTGATCCTCTCAATAATATTTAAAGGTCCACAAAACTATGGTGTTATATTGGCACATGATCCAATCCACAAGGAGATCTTCTTTGGTTTGATGTGCAAGTACACTTGTTCCCCAACCTGGAACTTATTGAACAACCTATTCTGATCTGCATAGCTCTTTTGCCTATCCTATTCTACTTTCAAATTCTTCTTAATTACCTTCATTTCCCACTCCATGTCTTCCAAAATGTTCAATCCAATCAACACACTGTTAATTGGATCACTCCAACTGATGTGAGTATTACAAATATGCCCATACAATGCCTCAAACAGACTCATCTTCAAAGATTCCTGATACCCATTGTTGTAAGCGAACTCTACCAATGGAATATATTCTTCCCATTTTTATTGTTGATGCATCACATACATCCTCAACGTGTCCTCCAATATCGTGTTGACCCTCTCAGTCTGTCCATATGTTTGCAAATGATCAGTGGTACTGAAGGCCAACTTTGTGCCCAAACCTGCAAGCAACTCCTTCCAAAACTTGGACGTGAACTTTGCATCCCTGTCTGACATTATCTTCTTTAGAACGCCATGTAATCTAACCACATGTATGATGAACACTTGTGCTACATTGCTAGATGAGAATGTAGACTTCATGGGAATGAAGTGCACAACCTTTGTCGACATTTCCACAACAACCATGATGGAATCACGTTGTCTTACTATCCTCGGAAAACCTGTGATAAATTCCATGGAAATGACCTCCCATTTCTATTCTGGAATAGCAATCAGCTATAGCAGTCCACCTAGATGCTTACAGTCTATATTCACCTACTGGAAATCTAAATATCTAGCCACAAACTCTGCTACATCCTTCTTCAGATTCAACCAATAATAATACTTCTTCACTACGGTCAATGCCTTTTGATAGCATGGGTTACTTGAATATGGTTTCGCATGAAACTCCATTAAGATCACCTTCTTGAGCTCACTGTTGTCTGGCACATATATCCTATCTCTAAACCTAACCATTCCAGCTACTGTAAAACAATAGTCCACATCCTATGCACTTGCACCTATACCTATACTACTATCTATACCACTACCTATACATGTACCTGCACTCTATTGTAACCTATGCACAATCTCCATATACCTATTATCCTGCTGACTTGCCTACAAGATCCTATCTCATAAGTCTGTTCCATATAAGCTCATAGTTGTTATATAATTAACCTATATCTGTCTACTAAGTGCATCTACAACCCTGATCTCCTTTCCTTTGATGTATCCGATCTTAAAACAAAACTCATTGATCGTGGCCAACCATCTAGCTTGCCTGGAGTTCAGATTCGGCTGGTCAAATAGATACCTCAACCCACTATGATCACTAATCAATACAAACCTCCTTCCAAGAAGATAGTGCCTCCACATCTTCAATGCATGTATGATCACTGCTAGCTCAAGATCATGCATCAAATAGTTCTACTAGTTCTCATTCAGTTTATGTGACTCATAGCACACTACTTGTCCTTCCTACATAAGGATTCCACCAAGTCCTCTCTTGCAAGCATATGTACATACTACAAATTATTTTTTTAGATCTACGATCTTTAACACCGGAGCTTGTTTCAACAATTTCTTAAGCTACTCAAAACTGGCCTCACACTCCTTTATCCATTCAAACTTTGTAGGTTTTAACCCTGTACAGAAATTACCTGCATACAAATTCTAAAACACAGAAAATAAATAATGCGAGAGCATAACAAATAAAACACATATACAAAGAGATTTTCCCCTAGATCCCAAAATTGGGACTACCAGCTTGATTTTTCATTATGTTCCTTTCAATATTATAATTCATATTTATACATGCCGAAGCATCCAATACCATGGAGCAAAAATCATCACGTCCAAAACTATGTGCGAAAATCATGCACAAAACCATAGGTGGGTCCGCCCAACCTAATATAGGGTCCAAAACCAAATTTTTTCGAGGCGCTACCCCGAACCCCGTAGAGTGGGGTTACCCTCAACCAAACCTAAGTAGTTGGAGAGAATATCTCAACCAACTAGGGCTAAATTGACTCCTAACCATGAAGAACAAACTCAATCTAGAAAGGTAGGATTAAATCCAACTTTCTTGATTTTAATTATTTTAATTATTTTAATTATTTTGGACTTATAATTATCTTTAACACATGAGAGTGAGACTAAGAAACTATAAATAAATAGCTATATTAATTAATATATTTTATAAAAGCAAAAGAATTATTTTTTTTATCTAAATGAAAAATATACGTTCCACATCAATATGGTATTATGTAATTACGTAATTTAAGAGTAATGAAAATATTGTTTTGCAAAAATGTTGAACCCTTTATCAAATAATTATTTAT
>APFE031441317.1:15139-26496 GCA_000404065.3 Pinus taeda
TATATTTAAATATTTTGAAAATAAATTACTTGTAAATTTATGAAACATGAATAGACCCACCATCCATATTATGAGATAGAATATTCACTTTATATATCACGTCTTATAAATTTATACACCTTTTACTTTAAAAAAGTCTGATGCATTGTGACTAATTAAGAAAATCTATACATATATTGAACTACCATTCTTAGAGAAGAAGTCAATAATTAATTGTGACTAATTAAGAAAATCTATACATATATTGAACTACCATTCTTAAAGAAGAAGTCAATAATTAATTATTGAAACATTTGTCAATATATTTTACTATTTCATGTCTTATTAATTCAGGTCTACTTTCTCTGAATGGATGTTATGATTGCAAACATTTATATACCACCCTATGAAGAAGAAGCCATAATAATTAATTATATTTTCAAAAGTTAAAATAAAAAAACTTAATGATATAGGTTCATAATAATGAGATATTCAGTCGTGTGTCAATATATCTTAATATTTCGTGTGGGTTTTCTCTTAATTAACACTATGATTATAGACATATTCTCCCACCTTATTAAAAAATGTCATAATAATTTATTATGTTTTTTTTATAATAATTTGTTATATTTTATTTGGTTTGACTATTGAGACAAGTTAGAGGATTGAACTTTTATTCACTTAAATATAGGTTCATGATAATGAGATATTCAGTCGTGTGCCAATATATCTTAATATTTCGTGTGGGTTTTCTCTTAATTAACACTATGATTATAGACATGTTCTCCCACCTTATTAAAAAATGTCATAATAATTTATTATGTTTTTGTTATAATAATTTATTATATTTTATTTGCTTTGACTACACGTTAGAGGATTGAACTTTTATTCATTTAAATAGGTAAGGACTTGTGAACAATTTTTGCCAATTGTATTATCAGCAACTAACAATAATTTATTTTATTTAAAATTCAACTAATTATTATTTTATTTTAACGAGTATTTTCCTTAATATATCTATGTCTTGCTCAGTAAGGGGAGACTTAGTAAAATTACTTTACAGAGTTTTTATGAATACATTGAATATGTAGATAAATGAAGAGAAAAAAGGGAAAACCAATTTAAACTTCAACTAACGACATTGCTCGAAAACAATCACAAATCGTTAGAAATAGAATAATCTCGCTTATGAATGAACTCCAAGGAATGAAAGGTAGGATTCAAGAAATAGAACACATTAAACAATTAATGATGGAAGAGAATGATGCCTTGAAAAGTGAGATTAAAAATCTAAACGACCAACTAAATCATAGCCCAGCCCTAAATGGCATAGGGAGTAAATTAGACATTAAATCCATAACACATAGAGTAAATTAGACATTAAACCCATAAAAGAGGAAATTAACAAATTGATTGAACTCGACCATGAGCGCCATAGACGAGCCTTACACCTTATAAATGTTGGTATAGAAGAACAAAACAATGAGGACACATTAGAAATAGCTAAAGAACAATTAAAAACAAAATCTCATATTCAAACAACTTATATGACAAAAGAAATCAGGGTAGGAAAGTTACTTGAGAATAAACATAGACTAATATGTATTAAAGTAAGTTGCAGTGAGCACAAATTAGATATACTCTAGAAATCCCCAAGCCTAAAGGGAACCAAAATCTTTATAAATGAAGATCTGATTCCAGAAGACCAAGTTGAACTTAGGAAAGAAGTCCAAAAGGTCAAGGAGGCAAGAAAATAAGGGAAATGGGCTAACATTAGGAACAGAAAAGCTATTATTTGAGATAGAGTCCAAACTACAAATGATAAATAGGGATTAAGATCACTCAAAATCCTCTTCTGGAACTGTCGTGGTTTTCCATGGTGTAAAGGTCCTATGTTAAGCTGGATCCTGAGTGATATTGACCTTATTTTTCTATTTGAGACTTGGGAACATGACAAATCTAGGGTTCCTCCCATTGATGGATTCATTCTTTGGTCTACTTGGAATAAGAAATCTTCTCGAAGGGGGCATGGTGGTATAGCCTATTATATTAAAAAAATTATTTCTTCTCACATCCAACTTCATACTATTGATCCCTTCAATCAATATATTTGGATCGATATCTCTCGTTCTTCCTCCAATAGAATTTTTCTTACAATTTGTTATTTTGCCCCTATCAATTCTACTTCCTATAAGAAAAACAACTTATATTAGAATTGTCCTTTCACTACCTTAGAAAAAGACATTCATAACGTAAGGAACAAAGGTAATATCCTTTTTCTTGGGGGCTTCAATCCTAGAACTACTACCAATCAAGCTATTATGTTAAGTAACCACTCTAACCCTGACCCCTTATGGCTTGACGAAGATGATGTCATAACTACTAGACTTAAGAGAACCTCTAAAGACAGAACTGAGAACTTATTTAGCATCAAGCTCCTTAAGCTTTGTAGCTCCCATGACTTAATTATGTGTAATGGTATTAGCAAGTGGCCTTCCTCTAGCAAGATGACTTGTTTACATGGGTTGCGTAGTAGTGTTGTGGACTATGTGATTTCAGACATCCATGTCCTTAACCATACTACCAACTTTGAGCTTCTTGACGATTTTGAGCCTGACTCTGACCATCGACCTTTTTCATTAACCCTCAATATTGTTATTCATTGCAGCCCCATGTAGGATACCAACGAAATCCGAAGGCACACTCGGTTCGATCAAAATAATATAGACCTTTTCTTAAAGGAGTTAAATATATATTTAAGTTTTGTGGTCTATAATAACAATATTGATCAAACTTATCACAATTTACTACTACCCTTTTCACTACCATTAAAAAGTCCTCTACTGAGGTTTCATATAAGAAGATCCATAAAACTTCCAACCCTTAGTATGAAAAGCATTGTCAAAGTTCCACGAAAACTATCCATGACGCTCCTAACGAAATTGTAAAGCTTTGAAATATTAGTATATACAAATCCATCATTAAAGAGAAGAAGCAGTGATATATTAATAAGAGACGAGAGCGTCTTCTTCACCTCTCTAAAGTTGCACCCATAAAATTTGGGTGAAATGTTGTTGTTCGTAAAACTAAAGATAATCATTCAACCCCCTTAGAAAAGTGGGACATCTATCTTAAGAGGTTGTATGACTCCCCGAACACCATGGACAACATCATTCACACTCCTATTAAGGAAGATATATTTTCTCTTGAGGACATTGAGTCTGGGATTAATAAGCTCGCCAGGGGGAAAGCTAAAGACATTGAAGGATACCAAGATGAAATATTAAAGCTGGGAAGATCTATCCTCATTCCTCATCTTCATAAGCTTCTCAATCTAGCTGTAAAACATGGCTTCCCTAAGCCTTTGACACAAAGCCTTATTGTGCCTATCTTCAAGAATGGGGACAAAGCCGTTCTCGCAAATTACAAGACCATTATGATTTTCCACATCTTAGCTAAGATTTATGGTCTCATTTTGGAACAGAAGATTATCGATTGGCTTGAAATCCACGGTAAAAATGGCTAAAGGGCAAGCTGGTTTTAGGAGATACCACTTGACTATTGACCATCTCTTAACTCTCAAGATCACTACTGAGGAATATTGCAATAGTGAAGTTGATCTATTTTGTTGGTTTGGGGACTTTAGAAAAGCCTTTGACATTGTTCCCTGGGATAAGCTTTGGAAAAGGCTTGATGAGATCATGATTCCTCCTAAGTTGAAGATTGTTGTGATTCGCCTCTACGAGACAATTATTACCAAGATTAAAACCACCAAAGGGTGGTCTAAAGATATTAAATGCAATATCAAGGTTAAGCAAGGGTGTCCCCTTTCCCCTACCCTTTTTGGTATTTACATCGATAAGTTAGAGGAGTGTTTGGAAATCACAGGGTGTAAAGGAGCTGGGCTCATCGGTAATATCATCACTCTTCTCCTCTACACCAATGATATCGTTCTTCTTGCTAGAATCCATGAGGACCTGGATAAGCAACTTAAGACTCTTCATGACTATTACTCCAAGATGGGTATGACAGTTAATATCGAAAAAATTAAAGTTATGATAATGAAATCCAAAAAGACCACATAATCTGTATATGAAACTGCTTGAGGTTTATGTAAATTGCAAGTGATTAAATTTGAGTTTTGAGGCTCTTATGTTAAATTCACAAACACATAAAACATCAATTTAAACTTCAGAATTTGCGGAATAATACAGACAATACCACCATAATAGTAAACACAAAACAAACAGTGATGAAGGAGTTCACCTGTCCTAGGCTACGTTTCCTAGTCCAGCTTCCAATGCTTGGGCCTATATCATTATGCTCATAAAAATAGTGATTACAACATCTTATAGTGACCAAATGGCTTCAATAAAAACCCCTGTATAGCCTCTTTCCCAAAAAGGTCGAAAACTGAGAAAATTATGCCTCTTTCCTCCTTTTCCCAAGTTTTACAGCTAACCATCCTACAATTCGGCCAAAACCAGGCTCGTGCACCCCAAACGCGGAAATGACACACTAAACCTAGCACAATTCTCGCTCGACGAGTGAAATTATAGGACCATTAAAGGCGCCATTAAGCCCTCAGTGCCAAAAAATAAGGCCACATGGTGGCCATGTGACTGCGTTGAGGGCCGACTTTTGGGGCTATTGTCTCGCCCTTTCCTGGTGTGCACCCTTGGTCACGTGGCTATGCATATGACCTTGGGATGGTCCCTTTCCGGTCAACGCCCTGTTCCTCCCATGCTGGTCATCTTACGCGTCCACATAGGTCCTGGGGTTGGCCCCTTGCCTCCAAACATGTGCCATTAACCATTTAAATAAAATGTGTACCTATTAAGCAACAATTTATAGTCCATTGGTGGAGGTCGTGGCTTGCGTTGAAGAGGTCATGTATTTGAATCCCTGGCGGTATAATTTGACCTAAACCAAATTTTTGGTGGCCACCCAGGTGCCATGTGGCAGACTCTGGTTGGGCCACGTCACCACAATCATCCTCCAATCAAAATCCACCAACTCACAGCCAATAAGAACTTGCCAAGTGTCACACTGCCATTCGCCCATGGAACCCAATCACCTTATTCAATCAGCAGGCACAGTCAGTTGTACGGACTGTTAACTGGGTAGCCCTACACTGCCAAAACCATTTTTTTACCTATTTCCACAAACAAACAAAACTCATTTTCAAGAGAATACAACACTGGTTTTCCACTAAATAAGTTGCACTGGATTTAGAATGATGAGCTCTACGCAGCTGTTTATGTTTCAATCCATTCCGACAACTTTAAAATTTGAGAATATTTTTTATCCAACAGATCACTCCTCCCCATTGGAAGCTTTTGGACCCCAAAAGCTCTTTATTATTGAACAATTAGATGAGGGTACAACACCCTCACCCTTCTAGTCTCAACCCATAAGAATTTGCCTAAATTCAACAATTTGAGCTTTTCATGAAAACTGATCTTTTTCTTGATTCTGGAGACCTTGTCTTGCTATTGTAGATACCATCTATCTGCAATTTCTTAGAATTTTTAGAACAAAAAACTATCCTTGAAGGAACAAACATATTCCCTCCTCGGTCGTCAATCAAAGGAACCTTAAACAACTTGAAATTCTTCTCATCTCAAACATTGTCGACATGACGATGTTTAACTTGTCTTGCTTTATAATTGCCTTGACTCTTGACTAAGTGTTTTTGGCATTGTCATGCACCATTTTGAAACCCCCAAGAAGAAATTATGGAACCTATGCATTCTTTGTCAAATTTCTTTGGCACTTGCTCTTTGACCTTTGCACTCTTTAGCACCGACATCTTGTTCCCATCACTTCCAACAATGATGTATGTTGCTGCAATTTTTCTTTATCTTATTTACCTCTTTTAGGAGGCAGCATGTTAGAACCTTGAAACAACTTATGACAACCATTATAAACCTTAATGAAATCAAATTTTTCATTTGATGCATTTCCTTGAAAGGCCTCATTCACAACATCTTGATGTTTGAACATTAACAAAGAAAAATTTTGACTTGCATTCACAATTCTCGTCATTTTTCCAACATCCATAAGAGAAAAATTTATCTTCTTACGATGCACTCTAAATATGTACTCAATCCCATTCTTGAATAAGTGATACTTATTCTTATGGCGATGAAAGATTGCTCTCTTGTCATAAAGGTATGGTCTTCCCAAAAATATACCAGAAATCTCAAGCAGAACTACATCAAGTTCAGGTTCATCAAGAAAGTTTGCAATGATTGCAAATCTTATGATGCACTTCCTTGTCACCTACAAATTTGTGTTCTTACATATCTAGCCTAAAGGATAAGGTCTTGGATGTGGAATGGTTTCTAGATTTAACTTGTTGACTAAGTGTTCAGAAATCAAATTTGCTTGAGAACCACTATTAAATAGTGTGTCAATTTGGTACGTTTTGAAACAACTCTAATGTGGAAAAGTTCAATTCTTATTTCATCATTTTGAGTATCATTGGAATAACTTGAAGAACTAGTGCTTGCTATGTTCTTACCTTTCAAACCCGTCACTGTAATCTTGGTTTCATCTCCTAAATCATAACCTAAATCATGTTCTATAATTGCAGTTGTTTTCTCCTTCTCCTTGCTTTTAAGTTTTTTGGGTCTCATTTCTGGATGGAGTTTCTAGCAATTATCGTCATCATGGCCATCTTTCAAACATTATTTGCATGTGAGCTTTTATTTTTCCAATTTAATAGAAGCATTTTTCTTCCCTTTTCCCTTAAACGTACCCTTTCCTTTTTCTCGAGTCTCAAGGGAGCTCTCACTTTTCTCATTTGAAATACTTTTCCCTTGCATCTAGATGTGTGGCTTGAACACAAACCTCATCTAAATTTGTGGGATTGAACATGAGAATAATGTGCCTTAGATAACCATGTAAACCTCCAATATATTTTAACAAAGTGTCCTGAGATGACAAATCTACATCTAATATTAATGCGCTTCTCCTAAACTCTTGAGTAGAGTTCTGAACACTTTTTCCTTTCAATTGCCTAAAATTCTGCCAATCCATAATAACCTTCTGCATATAAGCTGATGGATAAAACTGTCTTCTTAATGCAGCAATAAAATCAATCCAAGAGGTTGAGAACTCACCATGAATTTTCATATCCTCTTGTGTTTTGGCTTCCCACCAAATCAATGTTGCACTCTCCAACCTTAATGAAGCTAGCTGAATCTTTTCTTCATCATCCTTGATTTTTTGTATCCTGCAATATACTTCAAGTTGACGAACCCAATTATCTATTCTTTCAACATTAACCTCACCATTATACATAGGGAATTCAAATTTACCTGTTTCATGTTGATTGTGCAACCCTACACTACCAAAAACCAATTTTTTACTTGTTTCCACAAACGAACAAAACTCATTTATGGGAGCATACGACATCCATTTTCCGTGAAACGAGTTGCGCCGGATTTAGAACAACGAGCTCTACGCAGTTGAGATGATCCAAAATCAATTCATAACCTACAACCTCAAGATCAAGGGAAATACCCCCTCCCTTATCCTCTTGATCGAAGTTGGCCTCTCCCCTATTGAAACAAGGCTATGTTTAAATATCTAATGTATAAGAATAAGCTTTACAACTTGGAATCCAAGAGGCTTCCTAAAATTTCTTCTAACTTTAGTCAAAACCCCCATCTTCGCCTCAAGTGTGAGTGGCATAAGGATGCCCAATCTTGGCTCAACCACTGGGGGATAAATGAGAAGATCATCTTGGGAAGCAATGATAGTGTCAAAGATACTATCACCTCCAAATTTAAGGATAAATTATGGGATGATAAAGGGTTGAAGGGTAAGAGGAAACTAAGATATCATAAGGAGTTGATCAACCTCATCCTTGAGAACCAGAATTATATTTCTATTTTAACCAATTTGAAGGAAAAGATGAACATAGCTAAGATTAGAACTAACTCTCACGATCTTCGAGTGAAACCGGGTGGTGGTCTACTCCCAAGACTCCTTGGGATGATAAAAGCCGCCAGCTTTGTGATACTAAGAAAGTGGACGATGAAAAGCAGTTTCTTTTAGATTGTCTGGCTCTTACTCACATTCACTCTCATTTCTTTAACATTTGTCACAATTCCAATCTTCTTAACTTACTAAGTCAGCCCAACTATAGTGATATTGGCGTGCTTCCTTCCCTTCTTTTTGAGATTCTAAATAATTACAATTAGATTCTCTTTCTTAAGGTCTGATAGACCGCGTTGGTCTTAGTAGACTTTAATCATCACCATCATCATCAATAATTAGTTATTTGAATTTTTTTTACACCAATATCTCCTAATATTTCATGTGTATTTTATCTAGATTGACATAATAGTTATAGATATTGATATACCACCCTGTAAAGAAGGTATAATAATCTCCTAATATTTAGTGTGTATTTTATCTCCATTAACATAATAGTTATAAATATTGATATACCACCCTGTAAAGAAGGTATAATAATTAATTATACTTGTAATAATAAATTATATTCTTAAAAAGAAAAAGAATCCATTTTTTTTGCATTTAAATGTGAGAGATATAATAATTAATTATATTTTAAAAAGTCAAAAGATTCAATTTTTTTTGTATGGAAATGTGATAGATGTTCATAATAACTATTTGGTTATTTGTTAATATGTACAAAATTTTCATGTGTATATTATCTGAATGAACACAATTGTTATAAACATTGATATACCAATTGTAAAGAAGTCGTTAAAAAATTATCAACGCACATCCTGGAATAAATCATCATAATCATTCATTACATTAAATTATTTTTCTTACTTTTCCACAACAATCACCAGTACACGACCCTCATTACATCATCGTACCCCACACACTTGCGCCACTGCTAGAAAAATAATCAGAAAAAGAAAACTGAAGATTTCGATAGGTTCGAAAGCTGGTAATTACATTATCATACTTGGATAACATTGGATTAGGTACATTCGACTATGGTACACTATTGCCTATAGTAGATTAATGGTATAATGGGAACTGATAGTAGATTAACTATTATAGCAACTGATACACTATGCAGATCTACTTGTCCATAAACAGAGGCACATTTTATTTGAATATACACAGAGAGCACTCTTTAAGTGCGGGAAGAATTGAAGTTATAGAGATGCGAAGGGAGGCGAGGCCGGGCCATGGCAACGAGAGGGATTGTTCTAGGAGTAGACAAACCAAAGGTCTCGCACATGTCCAACTCCTCAGGGTTCTGTCCATCAGGCAGCTTCCACTGGAATCCATGGATGAGATTGGACAGAGCCATATAAACAACTTTGAGTCCGTGACTATACCCCGGGCACATCCTCCTCCCCGACCCAAACGGCAGGAGCTCGTAATCTCTGCCCTTCACATCCAACGTGCTCCCTTTGAATCTCTCTGGCTGGAACTCGTCAGGGTTCTCCCATAGCTTGCCATCGCGACCGATAGTCCACACGTTGACAAACAACCTCGTGTTCGCAGGAATGTCGTATCCTGCGATTCTGCAGGGCTGAGTGGAGAGATGAGGGACGAGCATGGGAGCCACCGGGTGGAGCCGCATCGTCTCCTTCCCTATCCACTGTATATACTTCAGCCCAGGAATGTCCTTCTCCTCCACCCACCGTTCTCTACCCACAACTCTGTCCAGCTCTTCCGTGGCTCTTTCCATTGTCTCCGGCCTTTTCAGGAGCTCCGACAGCCCCCACTCCACCACCGTCGCGGAGCTTTCGGTGGCGCCCGCTATCATGTCCTGCAAACATTATACAGTTGCTCAGAGAATAATAAAAACACACGCTCAGAAAAGGGAGAATAGTTTGTAAATGCGTGCCTGAGTGAATGCTTTGACTTTGACTCGACTCAGTTTCAGCTGCGGATCGTCGGCCTGCTGGAGCAGAACGTCCACCATATCCTTGGCAACATAATTCTCCACGCCCTTCCTCCTCTTGTCGTGCTCTTCCAGCACTTCCTCCAGGAAAACATCTAACCGCTTGCTCACCTTCTTCATTCGCCTGACGTAACCCTGGAGATCCAGCCACGCGAGCCACGGTATAAAGTCTCCAATATTAAAGACCCCGTTCAGCACAAACAGTTCTTCCAACATCTCCTTGAATTCCTTGGATGTCATCTTGTTCCCTGCCTTCTCATCCAAATACCTTCTTCCGAACACCATCCGGGAAATTATGTTATTGCTGACATTAGTCGTCTCTTCCCGCATTTCTACAGGGAGGCCCTGCCGGCTGGTTTGGAAGATGGAACTTAGCATCCGGGCGACCTCTTCTACTCTGATGTACTCGAAAGATTCGAGGCGTTTGGCACTGAAGAGCTCCATTTGGCAGATTTTCCTGGCGAGGCGCCAGTGCTCTCCGTAGGGAGCCCAGGTGATGTCGGAGTAGTTGTAGACAGTGTATTTCCCGGCCGCCACACGGGGTCGGGAGGAGAATGTGAGGTCGTGGGTCTTGAGAAACTCTCGGGCCATCTCAGCCGAGGAAGCGACCACGCAGGGTATGGATCCGAGTCTCATATACATGAGGGGGCCGTATGATTTGGAGAGTCGATCCAGCGACCTGTGGGGTAGTTTCCCCATGAGATTCAGGTTACCGATTATGGGCCAAGCACGGGGACCGGGCGGCAATTTCACAGAGGGACGAAGTTGCCTGCAGATCAGGTAAGCCGATATGATGGTCACCACAAGGTAGCCGATCATTCGCAGATCTGCAATTGCAAGCATGCACTGTAAATCCATTGAAAAAGCAGAAAATTTTCACTTCTCAAAGCTATTGCAGGAAATGTGGTGTTATGCGGCCTTATATAGGCGAGAGCTGAAATGATCCTCCCAAAAAATTCGGAGGGAACATTAGAAGAAGCACCACCATTGAGATATAAAATAAAATGGTCGTCTGACGCGTTAAAATAAAATAAGACACCAAATCATGTGGTCGCTTTCGACGCAGATTTCAATTTCCGAGCTCTTGTTACTACATTTAATTCCTAAGAATTTTTATTGTATTGATAATCTTATTTAATTGTTCAATTGGTGCGGTTTCACCCGCTTTCTCGAACTAGCAGCTCTAAAGAAGGCATCACTTGACCTTCCCTGCTTACGAGGTCGAGGTACCAACCCCATAATATAATAGAAGGGACCCGCTGTTCGCCCAAGGCGCTATTGAGGCTGCACATTAAAGATTGATCACTCGCCAAGCCCAACAACAATCATATTGCCATTAATGACGGGAGCTGCTAGAATTTTTAGTATCGGACTACTCTTCCTTCTTTTAAAATAGTCGAATATTTTAAAAAAGGTATAGAGGTATTGTAAATTAAAAAAAAAATATAATATAAAAATGGAATTTGTAAAT